>WYDF02037796.1:0-12563 GCA_009867245.2 Adranes taylori | reverse complement strand
AATTAGAAGAAAGCTTATACTTCATATACCTTGTCAATAGCATAAATCCTTTTAATTAATTGACAGTAATTTTTAATCTGCATTTAACCCCAAAAAGCTTTAAAACAGCTATTTACTGGTGTTTTTGAGTTAGTTGTCGGCACACATATGTCATTCAGTTCCTTGACATATTGGTGCATTAATTAATTTAGATAGAATAAAACATATTTATTTTGACGAACCTGTGTTTATAATATTACATATTTTCTCTTCTACCATTTCCTATTGTCAATACGTAACTTTCTTGCATTTTTGAGGAGACTTAATGACTTTTCTATCGTGGTGTTTATAAATAAAAATTCGTGGACGTGATCGCCACCCCATCAGTCATATACATAAGTTTCGAATACGTCTTCAACCATTCATCTGTCTACTCTGATGCTGATATACCACAAAATTTTCAAAATTTGCAGTTTGTCTATTGGACTATTGGAGGTCACATTTTAATTAGTTTAAATCCAAGTGTATCAGCATTCAAATGTATTGAATAAACAGTCCCGGTACCCCAAGCTACAAGGACCAGCATATGCTTGACATGTTTCAAGGAGACAATTAGCCCTTCTTCGTAAACTACATAAACAATTATGTATACTTACTTAAGAAGAGCAAGCAGAAATTACATTAGTATAAATTAATACCTGCTTGCTTTTCTCAATTAATTATCTTAATTAAACCTTTTATGTAGTTTCTTAACGAAGAGTAATTGTTTCTCCGAAACAAATGCTTGACATGTTGTGGGGAGACAACATGTCTAAGAATTTACTTCCGGTAAGGTAATTTCTTTTTGCTCTTCTCAAGTAATTATACTTAATTAAGCTGTTTATGTAGTTTCTGTAGAAGGGGTAATTGTCTCTCCGTAAAATGTCAAGCATATTCTTAGTCCTCAGGCAATTCAGTATATGGCTACAGGTAATATTTTATGGTCTAAAAATTAAAAAAATCATCAGCTCTTTGGATATACATTAGCTTTGAATATTCTAATTAAAACATATCAATCAATGAACTTAATTTCCAATATTTTAACATTTTTCAGAATTTAATTAAATGAAGATTATTTTGTAATATTTCAGATGGAGCGAATATTTCCGTTAAAGTTACATTTAACGAACTTTTAAAGGACTTAAAGGATACAATGAGAAAAAACAATGAGGTGCGTGAAAAACACAAAAAGGAAGCGCGAAAATTGCATCGCTCTTTAAAAACATCAAAATGTAAAGGTGCATATGGCTTGCGGAAACAATTTGAAATTGTCATCCTAGGATTTGTAGATCCCCGAATTGATCCTGCAACAGCTTTAAGAATGCTAGCACATACTAAACAATTCAGAAAGAAATGTAAACGTCGTAAGATATACAAACACCTTAATGAGCAAGTTAAGGAAAGTACCGAAACGACAATAAAGCTTACAAGAAGTTGGAGTATAATGTCTAATGTACTTAAAAAGAGACGTGTATGTCATACCACATTTATTAAGCAAGCTACAAAAATAATGGAAAAGCATAATAAAGCTTTGCAAAGCAAGGCAGAAGAAAATGCCATGGATGATCCAGCTCCAGGCGCAGCAAATGCAGTTACTAATGCACTAACTGTTACTAAATCCGCATTAAATCCCATCGGATCTCCACAAGGCAGTCCTGCTAACTCATTAAATGGTCTAACTAGTGCTGTAGGTAGCAACGGGCCACAGGCTACGAATTTATTACAAGATATATTAAAGTTAGTAGGAAAAGTATTAGGAATTAATAAAAGTCCTCTTAAAGGAGTATTACCGCCAAAAAAACCAAAAAATTCTGGATTGACACAAACTCCTTCACGTTCACAACCTCCAGGAGTTCCAGCAGCCCCTTCACCTGAACAGGATCTAGGAGTTGCAGAAATTCCATCCCTTACAGAAACTCCAACAGGATCCGGAATTCCACAAACTCCAGCAACAAACGAACCACCACTGGCACCTCCAACAGCGCCATCGGCATCTCCACCAGCGCCAGCTCCATCGGCACCTTCTCAAGCTCCAGCGCCTTCGGCACCACCACCAGCATCACCAAAAGCTCCAACGCCACCAGCAGCTTCAAAAGCTCCAACGCCCCCAGCAGCTTCAAAACTTCCAACGCCCCCAGCAGCTTCAAAACCTACAACGCCCCCAGCAGCCTCAGAACCTCCAACGCCTCCAGCACCTGCACAAACTCCAACGCCTCCAGCAGTTCCTAAACTTCCTGCTCTACCACCAGCAAATGCTTTATCCAAAGTACCAGCTTTACAAGATACACCTGTTCTAGGAAGTACTCTTGGTAATTTAGGTCTTTGATTTAATTTACTTTACGCAATAAATTTAGAAAATCAATTTAAATTTAATGCTTTAATAAGTTGATACCTTCAATACTATTTTATTATTTATAAATTATTATTGTAAAATATATTCTGCTAAATATTATTGAGGTTTATAAGCATGAAATTTGAAAATCTTTTTATACCTACCTATTAGAATAATTCATCTAAATATAAAATTTGCCCACTGCATCATTGCTAAATTTGTAGATAGAGTAGGAGAGTACATGCAATAAACTACCTCTAGACATCCATTATTCAAATGTCATCCATTATGCAAATTGAAGCAAGCGTGGGTAGTATTTAACCCTGTAATTAATTATCATCCACATTTTTCATAGTTTCCAGCTGGGGCTACAGTCCTTACTCAATACTAACCTCGAAGCAATTGGGACACCATATAAGATATGCATACTGAAATATGACAAATACTATACTTAGTATGACAATGCTATCTTCTTCGAAAATGATTAGTATCTACATACAGTTTCAAATATATTGTAAACTATGTTGTAAACTACATATTCGTTCAAATGAGTTGTAAACCACATTTAGAAAAACAATGTTGTTATGCACTAGTGCCCATATCGTAAATGTTTTTGTATTTTAACGTATTAACTCTACTAACCATTTTTTCTTTGAAATTTATTCGTTTTTCTATTATAATTCACTTATGTGAATACAGAAAAAATATTTTTGCAAAACAATGATTTGCAATGGTTGCTTAGGGGGTGGAAAAAATGTTCTTAAATTTTTTTATTGAAATATAAGAATAATAAAATATATATTATTAAAGAAAAACAGGGGTTATCAAGTAAAGGAAAAATATTTAAATTATTGGTGGAATGCTTCAAACCATGGAACATGTATTGCAACAGTGCAACAGTTGCTGAATAGAAGCAGCTGCAGAAGCAACAGCTGACTGTTTTCTAGGATTTTTCTTGCATATTGCACATCGACTCTGCTCGTTTCTTTCAGGTCGCTCTATTATGTGTCTACGTCCGCATCTATAAGGTCCTACAGTTGCTTCGGATTGCCTCTTAGATAGTACTTTGCTATAGTTTTTTAAATCCACAAATGGAATATTATCAAGTGAAAGTTTGTATATAACAAATACATTATACATTGACACATTAATGGCATCCGTAAATAGAGGAAAATATAATTTTTCCCCCGAATTTTTATTCTATATTTTTGGGCATGCCAATCTAGCTTATATAATTCATCCATATATATATTATAATTATTTATGACGTTGGGCTGAAGAATGTCTGTTTTTTTGTTTTCTATAAAAACGTTTAACTTTAGAAAAAGGTTCTACATTGTCGTGGTTAGACAAACTCTTGACAAAATCATTGTCTCATGTGTCTGCCAAAATCTCCTTATTCACATTGAAACGATAATCGCAGAAACACGACGAGTTATCTTTTTTATTTCTGAATGTGGTTTCAAATTACGCACTGTTCCAATACATCGTACTCCTTTTTCAGAAAGTAATGTGTGTAAATTATAGCTCGCCAAAAATTGTCAATATATACGTAGATTTCTCATATGTGTTTGGCATATTTATAACAACATATTCTCCTACTTTGTTCAAAGAATGAGAAGCATCTCCATCTGGAATTTTGTCATCATAAATCTCCATTTCATAATGATATTCGGAGCGTCCACAAGCTATAATCCATTGCTTCAGCCCATATCTCAAAGGTATTCCCCGAATAAATTGCTTCATAAAGTGGTGCCCGTAATATCGTACATTTTGACTAGAAATTTCACGAAATTGGTATTTAAGTGTATTTAAGTGAATATTTCTTATTATTTCAAAATATCTATTTCTTGTCATACACTGGCGAATAATGGGGAGATCAAGATCTTCGTCTTCTGACAGATAAAGGTTCCCTTGTGGGAGACTTTTATGTCCAGTATATAAAAATTAGGCAATTAAAATTTTCAGGCATTTGCAAAGTCGTGGTTATATTCTTGTTCTGCATAAATATTTGTCTATTCAACAATCATTTCCAGCAATTTTTCATCATATAAAAGATCAAAAATTTCCATAGGTGTTTTATATTTAGTGAGGTATACAAATCTTCTTTGCGTTGATCTTCTGAAGATTTGCAAAATGTTGAGTACTTAGTCTGTCTGTGGATATTTTTTCTCAATATGATAATTTTCTTTCACAACATTTTGTACGTCAGGGAGTTCCAGTTGACCAGATACATCGTAATGTATATCTTTGTCCAAATCATAGTCATTAAAATTTTCTTCGTCGGGAAGCTCGTAAACATCATCTGGTGTAAATTGCACAATATTTATAGTACCATACTATGAAAATCCTTCACCGGACATCACTTTCTCAGTTTCTGCCATTAGCTATTGTAATGTTAAAAATATCTTCAGACATTTCGAAATAAATCTATAAAAAAAAATTCGTCAGAGCAGTTAAAGGACGAGCATTCCCAAATGGGAACAATTTATTTTTACTGAATTGAAAGATAATTTTATATTAGACGAAGAGCTAAATTTAAGTAGATAACATACAATACCTTTATAGATAAAATTATTTGTTCTAGTTCGGTTAACAGTTTTTGGGTTAAGCAGGCTTTTTCTAATCTACGGTGTTTTAAATATTCGATGAGAATATTCTCGGGGCGGTGGCGAGTTGAACGAGGCAAATTGCTCTCGTTCTCATTTAGTTTGGTTATACAAAGTTTGTACAATTAATATGTATAAATTACGTAAATAATTCAGGATGGATAAATGCAGTAAAATGTTTAGCATCTATTAAGGAGGCGAAATAAGTGCGAAAAGGGCAGACGATTACTGGCATGTTTACTATAAACAAGTTTTATAATTAAAGTGTGGAAATGATCATCGATTGAACTCTAAGGTATTTAAATAAATCTTAAACTAATTCTGTTACACAGGAACATAGATTTATGCAACACGAAAAGTAAGAGAATACGACGACGATATTTTCATTTTATGTCTAAATGAATCGCTCTAATTCATAGGAAATCACTAGGTGAACGCATATACATTGTGTGCTTCATTATTACTAATGAGATTACTTATGAGGCATATTTCATTCGATCTACATTATTCCCGGCCGAAAGCAATTAGTAAGATAGTGGTAAATGCACTTAAGTGGAATATATTAGATGCACGCACTGGACCATAAGAAGGGAAAATTAGTGAGAACGTTTTGGTAGGACCAAAAAACCAAAAAGGGTTTAAGAGCTGCACTCATTTCACTCAAAGCCATTTTTGTGTTAAACAGGCAAAACGCTTGACACTCTCAGTTTTGAACAAAACTCCATAAATAAATTCAGATTAAATTATAATTAATCCTAAGTAAAATAATGATTAAATTAAAGTGTTAATAAGTTAAATACCGAGGAAATAGTAATCAATATTTGATAGCAAATTAGATAATGCTTTTAAGTATGAATTTTACGAATAAAATAAATTAAATTATTAGGCAACAAGTTTATTTATCGAGACAAATTAAAATAATTCTAAATGAAGTAGTACTCTCTCTGTGCCCGAATGTAAAGATAAGTATAAATTAAGTTTGTGATGGTACAACTACAGACAATGTAAGTACAATAACTTTGTAAATGATTAAGGAATCAGTCTATTATAAGAACCATTTTGATTAGTTATTATATGCACTTAACGTTTGAACATGACTAACATCATATTTTACATTAGTTTTGTATGGCGTTATTTATTTAGAGCAGTGTTTCTCAATTTGGGTCGACATGAACTCTTATATTGGACAAAAAACTAGCGTAAACAAAAGAACTTAAAAATAGAATTTATAAACACAAATTAAGTTGTAAAACATATAATTAAGAAAATAATGAATAAAAGTTTAGTTTCTCATTCACATGAAACTAGACATAAATTTGATTTGAATAATACTTCTATATTAGCTAACGAAACAAATTTAATCAAACGTTTATTTTTATAAACAATATAGATCATTAAAATAGTTAAGAGTTTAAAAAAAATACGTAAGTAACAATTTAAGGGAAATTTATTACAATCTATTAAGATATAATCCTTACACACTAACATAACAAATCTTTAACTCCTCCAATTTTTAATTCTCAACTTCATATTAATAATTACTTATAAAAACTAATTTCAACCTATATCTATTATTAATAATATAATTTAATTACAAAACGAAATTGGTTTATTGAGATAAATTATATTAGATTAAATATCAATTCTCTCTTTGTTATTAAATTTCTATCAAATTGCCAACTAATTACATTTTTCCTAATGGTTTAGATATTTGAGAAAAAAATTTACACAATTTATTTTATATTCGTTGTATTTTTATTCTTTAATAACCAGCTGTTTTCATTTATGGTATTCTGTTTTATTGCAAATCTTTACAATTAATTATTGAAAATTGTTTAAATTTTTATTGAAAGTGATTTTTTAATATATGGATGATACTGGATTTTTAAATAACAAAATATTTTATTTAATTTTGGAATATTTTTATTATAATTAACGAAGGTAAAATAATTAAAGGTAAAATAATTTTTCTTATTTTATTTTTATTTGGAACACCATTTTTTTAACATTTATAAATTTCCTTATTGTAGAAGATAAAATAATTTTGATTTAGTGAAACAACAGTGTTCCAAAACTCCATTTATTGATTATACATTGTTTCCATCCTTAGGAATAACAGTTTCTTGACAAGTTTCCGGGATACAATTTACATTCTTCAGAAGAATTGGATTGGAGATTCCATCATATTGATTATTAAGCATTTCAGTATTGTAGTCCACAATTTTAATGTAGTGAAAGAACAGTGTTCCAAAACTGCATTTGGAGCACTGTTGTATGTCAAGATGTCAACATTTCGTGCTGCAAATTTGAAATGAAATTATTCATTTTAAAAAACTGCATTATCTGATTATTAAATATTGTTAAAAATGCTTCTATTCAAGTAAAAATCATACTATTTAAACACAAAAATGAGTTGTTCCAAAATTACCAACATAATCATTTAAATTTCAACATTCTGTAGTGATATAAGTCACACACAAGTTCTTCTGAAGATGGGGTAATCGTTTTCCCGACACATGTCAAAATTGTTCTTCCGCAAGAATGGAAGCAGTTATAAAAATTGATAAATAAATCGAATTTTTGGAACACTTTGTTTCATTCAATTTATAATTCAATATTTCTCTAATTCTTTTGCTACAAAAATAATATATAAAGAAGGCGAGAATATAAACGGAAATATAATTTTCCAACTAAGCGGCAATAAGGAAATGTAGTACCCCGTTTAATAAATCTAGTGTGATATTACGACATTCTACAAAGAACTTATGGTACAGTTTGCTTAATTGTACGTTTGCAAGTTGATATAAATATTTCTTTGGAAAAACGAAAAAACCAATTTTCAGATGTGTCATTTAGCTAAAGTTACTCTACTCTTCGTGAGATATCGCACAATATTACAACACTTAAACATAATATACATAAGGGGAATTCAGATAAAACAAATACCGCTCAACAAACCTTGTTGACAACAGAACAGAGAAGTACTTTATGTAAGTTGGAATCTAATTTTGATTGGGCAAAGGCTTTACTAAGCTCACATCCTTTTTTTGAGGCTTCAGAATGACCGGTTTCATACATTTCTCAAGAAATATACTAATCAAAATATTTCCAATGAATCAACATTGTGTAAAATCTATTTGGGTGATTGTATAATTACTTTTCGTCTAAAATGAAGAACTCCTTGCTGAGAAAAGATGTTAGGTATCTACAAGTGAAACAAGCCATACAGAGGGTCACTTCAAGACCCGCGTGATCGTCGGTGTTAATCTGAAGACAAAATACAGCCTACAAAATCATACATACTGACAATTGAAGGACTACCTAAAACCAACCATCAAACAATTGCTAAATATTTTTGAATCTTTTAAAGATAATGTACTTTTATTTGTGAGTGATAAAAGGAGGGAAGGCAATTTAAATATTTTACCCAAAGATGATTTATGTTACTTTCATGGCTCTCGATGATTTCTGAAAAGCGTCGAGGAGATATCAATTCCTCAAAGAAATGAATCGAGGGTTGCCCCTACCTCCTCAACCAATCGCAACCAAATGGGGGTATGATAGTCACCTGCATTTTATAACACTGAAAATCTGTAATATATTAAACATACAGTTTATTGTTTTGATAAGGACAAAAGCTTGTTCATTAGCGATGCTAAAGAATTGCCAAAATTTAAGACATAAAAAATGACCTAATCTAGATATTAATTCTAATTGAACAAAATTACAACGGCATTTAAAAACGTAGGAAAAAAGAGTGTTTACAACGATTTCAGTATTCTAGTTTTAAAACTGAATTTCTGAATAAAATAATAAGAACCCCTCCCAAAATTGCAATGTGCACCAGCCACTGATAACAACATTTATTCAATTGCACAAGCACCTTTAAGTCTTATGTTTTACAGTCTTATAGGTCTCATACAATGTAAAATATTCTTTCCTGTAAATTTGCATATATGTGCTATTATTGAAGACTTACATGTATATATAACTGTTGAATGTCGGTTGCCATGGAGAAACGTTGACAGATTTTAGGATATTAAGTATCATATCTCTTCGACTCTATAAGAGCGAAACCCATCATATGTGCTATCGTTATAAACAGAATAATAAGGACTATCAAAATGAATAAAATATACAGGGTGATTCTAAAAAGACTTTTGAAAAAAAAATTATTGCTCATTATCAGTTCGACTTCGACAGGACCCTTCGACTTACATATGCTGTCCAAGTTCTATTTTTCCAGCTTTCATAGGAGATATCAAGGACACAAATAAAAATTTCAAGGTCAAATTACTGAGATGTTTAATCGTGCGATTCTTTTTAACTCGTTTAATCCCTTAAATATTAAACGATCTTTTTATACAAGAATTTAAAAAGAATTACTGCAGAAGTTTTCGAGAAAATGGACCGCCAAATTATCAAAAAAAAAAACACCCTGTGTATATATTAATTTGTGATTTTAGAAAAAAAAATTCAAATTTAATCAAAGGAGTGTAAAGTTTATTCAAATGTCATATCCTTTATAGTTTCTGAGATAGATGAGAAAGTATTTTTAAACTCTGAACGTGCAACATCGCGTTCTGTACAAAACAAACACATCGAACTTTTTTTATTCGACGCATAACGCGAAGCACTATACGCTTGAAAAATGTAACCTAATAGTTTGAACAGCTTGTTTTTACGTAACAATCGTGTGCACCTGCCTACCAAATTTCAGTCAAATCTGCCCAATAGGTTAGCAGCTATTATTGAACATTCGGACATTCGTACAGACAGACAGTGAAAGATGCACACTTCTTTTAGATTTTTGCGCAAGAAACATTATTTTTTATTTCGTTTTATGGTAAATTGTTCCCTATGACCCTTCATAGAATTACGTACTGCAGAACAGATATAACTTGGCGAGCGGTATGGATGCGCTGTAGCTTATTTTGAGACGGAATTAGATGTATCATTGTTTAATATCTGTTAGCATAGGCGCATCATTTAGTTTTATCACGTAGTGCTACGACTAGCTGTGCTGCGACTCTCATCGTACAACATATTTCGTTCGTCACAATCTATATACGTGAAACATGATGCGCGCCCCCTTATAACTGTTCTGCAGTATTCGCTATTTAAATCGAAAGAGTCGGGCTCTAGCGGAGAAATGCAGAAGTACTAGAAAGGGGATTGTTATCCTGATGTGTAATATTTGTATAATTGTTTTTATTTTATATCCTTTATAATATGAAACATAAATCCAATAGAATGCTGGAAGTCTATAAACTTATTTAATATTTACTTCAAAAATAAATTTATGTAAAATAGTTTCAATTAATAAGGCAAAAATATTAAATTCAGGAAACATTTTTATTTCATTGACTCTGCATATACAATTATTTATATTTATGAACAATAATACCCCATTAGAAAATGGATTATAATACAATAATATTAATTACATTACAATGTGACAAAACTATTTGAACAAAACTATATCTAATGAACAACTTCACATTTCAAACACTAAAATAAACAATAAATTTAATCTCATTAATCCATGATTACTATTTCTATTATAAATATAAAAACACATGTTTGAAAGAATATTTCCTGCGATTTCCAAAAAGTCGTAAATCTAATGTCAAACTGATTAGGAATCACTATATCATGCGGCCACAAGTTTTTAAATTTAGCTTTATATTTGATAATTATAGAGATGATTTATTTACAAGACGGGGTTTTCAGCTCCAGAAATGTCCAGAAACATGCACTCTGTTATAATAGTACTACTTTTAATGCACTCTTTACAGCACCCTGTTATCCACTATAAGACAATCAGGCTAAGCTACTATTCAGGGGTGTTTCTGTAAACTGAGCCAACCCCTATATATCGTATAGTTTAAGGAAATAACGGTATATATCGTTTGCTGATTGTTCATGCTTTAATCCATATACCGTAAATTTAGTTTGGAATTCAATTGAATAAAAATATTCGTCCAATGTTTGCTACCAATCAGAATTCCAATACATGTAGCGAGCGACAGAGGGTAACATCTTGATGATGTGAGTCTATATTGGCAAATTTTAATCCATTTTTTCTGACAAAGATCTGGCATATTACCTGGAAATAAATCGTTTTACACTTCCACACAAGCTGTACAAAAGGAACACAAAAAATATTATTTTCCTGAGATTCGTGTATAAATTGAAAATTTGTGGTAATTTGGTCTCTGAAAAACTAAGAGAAACTAGCGTTGCATCATCTTAAATATTTTAATGACCATTTAGTTTTTTTTTAAGTTCTAGAGCCTTTCCTCCATGATATACTTAATGTTATTCGTTAGCCACGGAGCAGGAGGTTTTTGAAACGCTTAGTTATTACTGCAGCATGTAACTTCAAATGTATTATCAAATTTTTGTTAATAAAATAAAGCTTATCATCAGCATTGTTTAATTCATAAATTGTTATCCATAGTATTAATTTTAGGACAGCCTGGAGGTGGCATATATTTATATCATTGTAATTTCTATATTTTGAATACTGGCACGCGTTTGACCATTTGTTTGATACTCTTAATGCTACATGTGACCATATCATGGTTAGAAAAATGATGCATTGACACCACGTTACTATGAACAACATCAAGCTCATTGGATGTTATAATAAGATCCAACAATTTTGATGAGGAGAATGTGATTCTGGTATAACTGTCAATTGTTTGCCTCTATTGGAATGTTTCCAACAAAGTATCAATTTTCGAGAGTCCCGCGTAATGTATGTCTAAAAGATCTATACTTACATCTCCCGCGGTCACAATGAGGAATAATGTTCTGCAGAAGTGTAGACTCAAGATTCTAAAAATTCATTTAAGTTTTTATTTGGAGGTTTATATAAGGTGTCTATGGCATAGCGGTGTCTATGAAATCAATAATTTATAATACCAATTATTTGTTTTTATCTTATCTCGTAGTGAACTCTTCAACAGAATAACAGCAGAAAGTTGTTAATATTACATATTTACATTTGTAAATGTAAAAAATTTAAATATAAATGGAGACATAAATATGTTTAAAACGTGATTTCCTTGTTCTTAACTTTAGGTAATACCTAAACGAATAAGTGAAATCAATAATTTATAAAACCGATTATTTGTTTTTATCTTATCTCGTGGTGAACTCTTCGAGAGAATAACAGCAGAAAGCTGTTAATATTACATATTTACATTTGTAAATGTAAAAAATTTAAATATAAATGGAGACATAAATGTAGATATGTTAACATCAAATAGCAAAATATCTGTTTTCAAAAATGCATTGAAATCTGGAAATTTGCCGTTAAAATTTTAGAACTATCGAACATAGCTCGAAACTCTTTAACATGTATTGTTTATTCCCGAGGGAATCAAATTCGTTTGTTGTGCGCCTTAATTTTCTGAGGCGCGAAAACGCAGGGATCAAACTCGCGATTAATTAAAAAAATAGGATATATTTAATACGTAATTATATTAAATAACATTTAAAATTGAATGCGTAGTTATTATTCAGTGGCGTAACTACAGGGTGGCAAGTCGGCAAAATGCCACGGGCCCCCAGCCGGAAGGGGCCCCCGGTCAGAG
>WYDF02037785.1:0-12564 GCA_009867245.2 Adranes taylori | reverse complement strand
ATATAACAATATTGATACAAGCAGAAACAAGTTATAAATCTTTTTGTAGGAAACTGAAAGATTTTGTTAATACGTAACGCGTTTTCGATATGAACGAATTTTTGGAGAGCGTAGTAGTAAAACGTAGAAAATCCACAATAAATCTTGATAAACCTCTAAAGGCGTCACATGTTTAAATGGGACGAATCTCTTGCAACAAGTGCTTCACAGTAAATTGGAGCACGATTAATAATGTTTATTATAAATCTGGCGCTAGACGTATAAGATGAACCTTAAAGTTCATAAAACGCACTTCTAAATCAAAATTCGTTTCATACTCCAGGCACTAAAAAAGTTTTAACTTCGTATGATTAGCTAAATATACTAAACCTGTTTTTCTTTTCATGCTCTGTACTTCGCATCAGTATAATTTTTGTACCTTTGGCGTCCAACATTTGATTCAATATTCAAATGTGTTCATCAATTTCGGGTGGTAGCTTCTGAGTAATTGTCTTTAACGTAACACCAGAACATTTACATCGAGTCAGCAAGCAAGTAACACTGGCTCATTACTTGAGAAAGGAAATTCAAAATGAGCTCATTTCAATTCTGACGGAAACTATAAAAATTAGAGTTTTGTCGTCTATGAAATTGGCTAAATACTTCTCAATTACGCTAGGCGAATAGATGACAATGATTGCACGATTTCTCCACAGAAGAGGTGATAATAAAAGAAGATTTCTTAGGATTTGTTCCACTGGAAAAAAACTACAGGTGGGTTTATGACTAAAACTTTAATTGATCAGCTTACAAAAATGGAATTACCAATTGAAAACTGTTGTGGCCAGGGATATGGAACTAATTTCTTTGGATTAGTTCAACAAATTTACAACTATTTCACTACATTTACCCACCGCTCGCAAGTTTTATTTATCCAACCAAATTTCGAATTTCACACTTAAACTGTTAAACGAAACAAGGTGGGAGAGTAGATTTGATTCATTGAAGTCTCTTAAGTATAATATTGGTGGAATATATAATTCACTATTAGAGATTGAAGCAAAGGCTGATATAACTTATAAATACAAATTCATGATATCTCTGGTTACATGCTGATGTAAATGCACCAACAAAACAATTGACAATAAGTAAGAAGTACCTTATGCAGAAGTGATGAGAGATTTGTGCCGAGTTTAGTTGATGCTGTTGAGATAGCAAAACAACTAGAAGCAGAGCGAAAATTTTACACAGGAGTTCGTAGAATGCGACAGAAATGGCAGTTTCAATATGAAGACGAAGCACCTCGATATTCTCAATAGAAATTAAAAGCAGGATTCAAATAAATTAGTTGCATATCCCTGGTCACGACAGTTTTCAATTGGTAATTCCATTTTTGTAAGCTGATCAAATAAAGTTTTAGTCGTAAACGCACCTGTAGTTTTTTCCAGTGGAACAAATCCTAAGAAATGTTGTTTTATTATCAACTCTTCTGTTGATAAATCGATGAAATCATTCTCATCTGGTCAACATGGCTAACGCCATGTTGACCGTAATTGAGAAGTATTTAGCCAACTTAAGAGAGCTCATTTTGAATTTCCTTTCCCAAGTAATGAACCAATATTACTTGCTTGCTGACTCGATATAAATGTTCGTTCCTTACTGAGTCGAATATGGCTAAATATTCAATAAAGTTTAGAAAGTTTCCATTACTGCTACTATATAATTTTTCATTTGTTCCACGAAATTCCAGGTATTGTGTGCCAAGTACTCTGCTTAAAGTCATTAAACATTCGAAGATTTGACGCCAATATTGTTCCTTTGTCTGATATTTTGCTGGCTATTATCAACGGTTGAGTCTAGATAAATGCAAATTCAGTTCTCAATAGGAATAATAATACTTTAAATGGTGGCTCTTTTTTCCATGTGAAGACAGAACTGATCCAATGTTCTTCTGGTCTCTAGTTCCAGAACTTTGTAGAATTGACGTGTTTTTCTTATGGAATAATTTACAGCAAAAACAAAATACCGCGATTTTTTTTAATTAAATGTATTAACCATGAACGACATACTTCTTCACTATTAGGCAGTATTCGTTGGTACTAAGTTGAAGTAAATCGTCTTTTAAGTACATCTTGGAAAATCATTCCTGCTAATTTGATATGGTCCGTTTTTTTACAACAACGATTCGCAAGTTATCGTCACAATAAAGGGGGGCAAGTTGCATGGTCCTTAGAATCGAGATTGAGAACCGTGGGATATACTATTTTACTGCAATGAGTTGGCTCATTGCCTCTCTTGATCACAAACGTTCTTGCGTAAATTCGTTAGGAATTTTTCCTTTGTTTTCACTACCTATCTCCAATGTGAGTATCGGGTTTCAAAATAGAAAAATTTGCTGCTGCTGAAATCGCAGCAAAAGTTTCAGCATTGGTTTCGTTTGTGTTTCGGGAACACAAATATTTTTGGAATATTTTTCAGGCTTTTTCAGCTTTTCTTTGTTTATTCTGCTCTCCAGAAGGGCGTTTTTTTTATCAGCCATAATTAATTATAAAGCCATAAAATAAAACAGTCAAGAAAGTAAAAAATAATTTAAATACGTAATTAATGATACTCGCAATTAATAATATAATGACAATTAAGACCTATAGCACAATGAGAAAGGAGGAATCCCAAGTCGCTGACATCGCAAATAGCAAGAAGGTGAGAGTGGTAGGATGCTCATGTAATACCACACGGTGGAAAGACGTGTATGAATAAGCGATACATTGACGTAGAAAACTGTAATATTTCAATATCAGAGGTAGATGGCATCTTATTAAAATAGTAAATATGAGGTTATAAGCAATGCATAGCATGGAATTACTGATATAACAAATGGAGATAGATCGTCATTTTTCCAAAATATCTGTTGAATTATAAAATATTTGACCTTTTAGTATGGTACCACAGATATAGGGGACGACACATATATGTTCTGTGTGTAACACGGCACAGCAGTACAACTCGCAATCTTACAAACGAGCGCTAGCGAATACAGGCTAAAAAACATCAAGTACCCAGTTGGCAGAACTCCCACACGTCAAACACAGTTTTTGTGTAGTATCGTCGTTGTACTATTTTATTTCAGTGGCTGGCAAATTAGAAATATTCACAACCGTTGCGCCCTAGGCGGCTGCCTAATTTCGGTCCTGATTATTCCAACAACCATTCTGCAGCATGGTTTTCCATATCGTAATTACCGTTCTCGTAGTACATTTATAATTCGGTATAAAAATTTCTTTCAATTCCTTAATAATTGTTCTCAACGATGTTAACTATCCATTACAATCCAATTCATCAGAGAATTTTTGTCTAAAAGCTGCTTGTGAACTAGAATACTTTCACAATTATGGACATTTCGAAAAATAATTTATTCAATATTTTGCGATACATTCAAGAGGCATTTTGACTTACTTGAAACGCAGTACGTGTTCATTTTTAGACGACAGTAATAAATCTGCAAATCAAATATTTTCTACTTGCACCCCTTGGATCCGCCCCTACATCTAGATGAGGGTATCACTGCAAATGTTTGCGTTCGTGATAGTAGGCAGAAACAAATACACCTTTCTAGTAAAAAATATTTATATATATATATTGTCTAAATATGAATTTTATAAATACAACTCCCTTGAATTGACAACGTGTAAAACTTTATAATTATCTAATATATTTTATAAAAGATTCTTTCTTTTAATTTGATTAGATGTTCTTTACAATTAACTTTAATGTAATGCTATAACATAAGCACATATATTGTAAAACACTGTCAAATATAACTAAAGAACAACTTATAGAGTATATTTTTGGCCATAGAAACATTAAAAATATAATTATAACAATAAACAAAAATTATTCAGGTGTACATAGTAGCTTAAATCAATGTTAAGAAAAAAAAACATAATAACAGTACATACGAACTGAAAAAGGAAAACTTATTTTCAAAAATGCATAAATTTCATATAAATTTATTTAAGTCATACTTTGGTTATAATTTTGCAAGTTTTTACTTTAAAAATGTAAACTTCTAATTCTGTACTTTTCATATCCAGTCAGATCCCTGCATACTAGTTCTCGGTTTCAACGATTACATCCGTTTTATAAACTTTTACATACATATAAAAATTTGCGGTTTGTCAAAATTTTACCATCATTAAGTTAATACCATTAAGTTTAGTTTTTATTTTGTTTTGGGTAAGTTTATTGTTGATCTTTTATTCTTAAATCATGAAATTACCATTTGGTAAGTTGTTTATTACATTTTATATGTACTGTGTTGTGATACTAGGTTAGGTATGTTTACTGCTCCATAGCATTTTTCTAAAATTTTCGAGAAAAAATTCGTGGACGGGTCCCCAAGTAATGCGCGGCAATATTTCCTTATGAATATTAAAATTCATTTATATGTTACGTCATGCGAAAATATTTCAAATGTTATTTTAAGATATGTGTTTGTTTAGTAACAAATATTAGAAACAGTTTCTTTTTCAGTCCCTAAGGTACAATAACAAATAAATAACACATCAAGAGTGTTATGTTGACTCTTAAGCTATTCAATTTGATCAAGTATATGCTGAGGCACACTCCATGCTTTATATTGATTTTGTTTGGTACCAGCGATAATCTAAAACAAAATTAGTCTCCTTCAGAGTCCATTAATGCAGGTAATCCAGTGTTAAAAGCATTAAAAGTTTATTTAATCAATTAAAGGGGTGAGTGGATAAAGGTGGTATGTTATATTTTCGCAAAATTTGAGATATTTGCATATTCAGCTTGTCTATATAATAATACCCCATAATACATGAGTTTTGTGGAAAAATATGATTAATAGCTTTAATCAATTGATATAGGTGGTATATATGTAATATGTAATCACTAAATAATGGATAAAGGTGTTATGATCAGATACCTCCTTTATCCATTATAAAGTAGCTGAAAACATGTGAATCCGTTAACAAGCTGGAAACATTGAAATGAGCAGTTGCTTACACACATTTACTCAAATTTGTATGAAAACATTGACCATTAAATTATAGGTCAGATTCTTGTGCTGATCAAAAGAAGACTTTCAATATGATCGCACTGTAGCAGTTATTAATATTAAAGGGCTGTTTCAAATTGATTGACTACAAATTTCAGAAAGTCGGATATTTTCTGAAATTTTATATCCGTATCAAAATATACAGCAGACTCGTGATTATCCGAGTCCTGATCAACCGAGCCTCAGGGTTAACCGAGCTAGACATCGGAAGATAAAAATAAAAATAAAGCTCTTAATAGCGGAACAATTATGGTGAGAAGCAATGTTTATTCATTTTACAAGCAATGTCAGCCTTAGATGTCTACCGACTGTTGCAAGGTCAAGCCATCCTGACGCTTGAGTTCCACAAGAAAGCCTTAAAGCAAGACACCTTAAAAGATGTAGCATACTGGATTGTTTCAGCTTGAAACGAGGTGAAAACTACCACCATTCAAAAGTCATTTACTTGGCTTAGATGGACCCCCTAAAAAAGTACCAGTACAGGAGAACGTGAAAGGATTAGTTCAACTAGCCAATGAGCTACTTGTTGAAAATCAAATCAACAGCGAAGACATTCGTGATTGGTGCAATGAAGATGTCCAGATGAAGATAATCGATGAGAAAATTATCGATATGATTAACAGAAAAGAAGACGATAATACGGACAAAATAACTCCAAAAATATCACATTCCCATGGGCTGAAATTGATAGACGCCGCTCTCCCTTAAGTAAAGCAAGAAGAAGAGTGTACACCACATGGCATACTCTATCTTCAGTGTTGGCGTGACACTACATCATCTAAGAGAGGATCGAAGTAAACAATTAAAGACTTTTTAAGAAATACTTTCGTGTTTCTACTTACTTATAGGTCTGTAATTATGTATATTTATGTTTTTTTACACAATAAATCAATTTTGTACATTCACGAGTTTTTATTTAATCTTCGTATTATCCGAGTTATTCCGTATCCGAAGTGGTCCCGGTCTCATTAACTCGGATAATCGAGAGTCTACTGTAGTTAGAAATGACGAAGAAATAAAGAAAAACTAATTAAATTACATATCGTTCTTGTACTTCTGTAATAATTAAAATGTAAGAATAAAAATTATAATAATCTTTAGAATCTCTATTCATTATTCCAAACTATGTGGTTTTTAATTTATGTATTAGTGGAAAACGGTGTTTATTTACATTTAATTTATTAAAAAATGCTGGAAATATGAAAGTATCAGGCTATCACTATTACCGTTAATATCTATGATACATTTGAGCTGTGGCAAATTTTTCATGAATTACAGTTATATAACAAAAAAGTACCACAACAAAATATTTGAACGTTAATTAGTCAAAATATAGTTTTTGTGACATACCACCTTTATCCACATACCCTTTCAATTCATAATGGGAACTTAAAAAATGTATACTTACCATATTGCCTGTGACTTCCATAGATAAGAATAATCCACCTGGACCAGAAATCATTCCTAAAAATTGGCAATTCCGTGTGTTGTAAACGTAAATGTTTCCATTGTAACAGCCAACGAAAAGAATATCATTGATAATATTCATACATACAACGCCACTCATGTTGCTTTGTTCATGTTTAAAAACCAGTTGACCATCCTGTAAATTAAATTTGTTTCAATTATTAAACTTATTTCATTCATTACAATACTTCTGTATGTGTTAAGAGGACACCAACTTGTAGTGTAACGCATAGAATTATTTTCCATCCGTTGTTTGGCTCTATTTGCCCTCAAAATTACGGCAATGATTTCCTATTCGTGAATCATAATCGTCGTCCTTAAGGAGCATGTATTTTGAATGAAATCATTCTCTAATATAATAATCACAGACCAATTTGGTCTGCTAATTTATCAGGTGATTTTTCATCGAATAAGATGAAATACTTTTTCTAAGAAATGTAAGTGTATCTTTGTAATAAACAATTTGTTTTTATCTCTAATTCTTCAATTTTTACGTCTAAATTATTACAGTAATGTCAAAAACTTTGACGCAGTACCAAGCAAACAGTGATACATTAAATGTGTTTATCACATTTCCTTTATAAAGTTTTTTGTAACTGTTTGTAGTATTTATTTAATTTCAAGCAAAGACTATATATATATAGTCTTTGTTTCAAGTTAGCTTTCTAGTAACAATAATGATATTATTTTTAATAGGTAAGTAATGTCAATAATCACAACAAATGTCTTGAAAAAGCGGCTTGTTCAATATGTATAGGGCCATGTCATCCATTATTATAAGAGATCATCAGCATCCTCTTTATTAGGAGCAAAATGGATTTGAAAACCGAGACTTAACTCACTAAGCCAGTAGCCGGCTGTTGATAGAAATGAAAATTCGTATTATGAATTATTAGTTATTGAATCCAACCAGGTTTAAATGTATAGAGTCATTGATTATAGACATTACGTAGCTATTAAAAATAATATCTGTTTTCTTGCATAAAAAGTAGATTCACTTCCATCTACTTACAATAATGATACACTAATAACACAAATTTTCTCTATAAATCAATTTTCTGTTTCTATACTATATCTTATAGTTTATATCTTATACGTTTAGTTAATTGGGTCCAACAACTTTCATAAACGAATAATTCTAGTATGTATATAATTTAATCCCTTCTGATCTTTGTATCAACCTAATACCATTGCACGTTAATTAATTGATGGTCGATCATTATTCAAATAAGGATTACGTATAATATAACTAAACAAAACTTATACTAAAGTGCTATCATAGAACATAAACGAACAGATGTAGCTAATTATTCATTATGAAACTATACCATTTTTTACGAGTCAACAGAGCAAAATCGATCGTTGGAATAGTGTGAATAAAGAATAAAAACTGATGGATGTTCTGTAATCCCCGAATGTTGTTTCGTACCGGCCTAAAAAACATTTAGTGAACCAACAATTACGAGGCACCAATTAAGTAAGACATTTACTCTATTGCGTGAAAAAATTCGTGGACGGTACCACCACCCCATTATTCATATACTGTAAATCATAGGTTTTTTTATATTTTGTATGAAACAAAGGTTAATCTATTTAGTTTTGACTGGGCATTGGTTTTATTTGCCATCTGTAGCAATCTTTCAATTCGACAACATTAAAATAGTAAACATTACCTGCATTCAAACCTTTATTTAAATGCCTTTTTAAAACATCAGTGGCGAATTTAAGGGAGCGGGTTAACAAAGTTCAAATCGCCATTTCGTTCAAAATTTATTATATTGTACTTAAAAATTTAATCCCTCAAAATTATAAGTTGGACAACAATTTTTCAATTGCAAGAATACCATCTGATAGATTTCGGCTTGTGTGGAGATATCTTAGATCTAACCAAAGTACTCGATTCCGTATTACATGAGATACTGATAATCAAACCAATTACGTACAACGTCGCAAGTAAAAGTATCAGTTTGATCAAATCCCACTTATCGAACCGTGATCAGTGTGCGAAGTTTGACGAGAAAGTAGCACAAGAACTCTATATAGAGCATGGAATAACCAGGGGCTCTATATTAGGCCCCCTGTTAGTCCTAGTGTTCATAAATGATAGCTCCAGATCTGTTGGTGGCGCAGAATCCATTCTATTTGCTGACAACACATGATCCTGACAAAATCCAATACAGTGTCAGAGACAGAGGCGTGTAACAAAAGCAGCGAGGTCAGGGCCTGGACCGGAAAGAACAACACATAAAAAACAGAACATGAAAAAACAAAACATGAACAGAACATGAAGAAATAAAATACTGAAAAAGTAGAACAACGAAAGAACAGAATAACGAAAGAACAGAACAGTGAAGAAACAGGAGTATGGAAAAATAGAACAAGGAAGGAATAGAACATTTTACGAATATTTACATTCGTCTAATTTCAATGACTAAAAAAATACAGTAATGATCTTTTGACTATTGAATGGAATAATTAGAGAAATACCTTATAACTTATCTTAACTGTAAGTAAAATTACAACATTTAAACACTATCAGGTACAAAACACTTTAAAATATTTCATGGGTTCCTGAAAAAATAATACAATAAATTACAGATAAATTTCTTAAAATTCTATTAGAAAGATAACGGATTTACATTTCCATAAAGCCATTACATTGGTGAGAGCGGAGTGAGACGGGGAGATGTAGAGTTTACTTTCCAGTAAATGCAAACCGTTCTTAAAAACGCAGGTAGAAAATACTATTGGAGATGTTTTAGCTCACTGCCACGATTCGAATCTCCAATCCACACGATTCTAATCCACAGAAAGCACGGTAAATATTTATAGATCAAAATGAAAGCAGCTATAAAGCCAGTTGGGAGCACCCCACCAAAATATAATGGGGAAATCTTAAATGAAGTGACTAGGGATGTTTTAAACTATTACGAAACAATTTTCGCATACGCGAAGTCTTGCACAAACTACTTATATTCAGAATCCAACCACGACTGAATTTCATATACCAGACCAATATATGGATTTAATATTACACGAAACAGGCGCCGATGATCCTGATAGAATTCGAGCAATTGGGAATGAAGATTTGCTTATAGAATTAAACAAAGATGCTATTTTTGGTGATGGAACTTTTGATAAAGTACCAAACATTTTTTATCAACTCTATACATGACACGCTATGGTTTAAAATTCTATGGTTCAGAAATTTTAACATTGCCGAATGTGTGTGTCACTTGTTCAGGAATTTGGGAAGTTACCCAGAGCATGAACATAATTTCAACACTAGATATAAAACAAATAGTGCGTTAACAAGCAACAGATTATTCTGAACGCAAGATAGTACAAGGTACTGGGCCATTAAATTCAGCAATGATCTGCCTCATCGAATCAAACTTCGACTTCAAAAAATTGAAAAAAAAAACGGTCAAGAAATTCCTTCTATAAAAAAAAAACTAGTGTGATACAGAATTTCTAAATTTAAAGGACTGGTCTGACATCGAGAGGTTCGCCAGAGAGTTGGGGGGTTCTGGTCATTGGCTGGACAGTAGAATTGACATTCTTATCTGGACATCATTGTCTCCATATATAAAAGGATACGCCCGATACACTGACTGACTTATCAATGTCCAGGCCAAACCCCATAGACCTAGAAAGTTGAAAATTTTGCAAAGGCTTCTCCTCATGACGTAAGCACCTATTCAGAGGGGATCCGCAATTCGACCGCAAAGGGGGTTAAAGCTTTCGGCTATTTCGAAAATGGTTAAACGTAGCCTTGTACGTTTAACCATTGAAATTCGTATTGAAATTCGGCTGAAAGATTCTTTGTTGAAATCTATTCGACACGTGTCAGACGAAATTTTGATGGGTTAAAAACTGGGCCGAAGATGTATAAAACAAAAATTTAAATCACCGTATCTCAGAAACCAATTAGCTTAGGAAATTGCAATTTGGCAAGAATATTTTTCATTAAAATCCATTAGACACGTGTAAAACGAAATTTTGATTTTCAGCTTTTAAAGGGTGAAAAGCGAGTGTCGTATAAAACAAGAATCAAAATAACCCTATCTCGGACACTAAATAGCTTAGGAAGTTGAACGTGGCAAGAATATTCCTCGTTAAAATCCATTTGATAGGTGTAACGCGATATTTTGATTTTCAGCTCTTGAAGGGTTAGAAGCGGGGGTCGTATTGAGCAACAATTAAAATAATCGTTTTTCAGAAACCAATTAAGTTAGGAAGTTGCGATTTGGCAAATATTCTTCCTTAAAATGTACTAGACACAGTAAAACGAAATGTTGACTTTCAGCTTGTGAAGGGTTAATATCGAGCGTATAAAGCAAAAAATCGATATCACCGTATCTCAGAAACCAATTAGCTTAGGAAGTTATAATATTCACAAGCATATTCTTCGTTGAAACCTATTTGTTACGTATGAGACGAAATTTGAATGGTTAGAAACGGGCTTATAAAACAAGATCAAAATCTTCAGAAATTAAATTTAAAAAAAAAATTAATCCCCTAAGGTGATTAAAAATAGGGTTAAAATTTTGGCTATTTCAGAAAAGGTTAAATGTAGAAGCTTGAAATTCGACTGAAAGAGTTTGGATAAAATCTAATCTACACGTATAAAGCGAAATTTTGAATTTCAGATTTTCAAAGGTTAAAAATGGGAGCCATAATTGTATAAAGCAAAAATCAAAATTATCCTATTTCAAGACCTAACAAGAATACTCTTCGTTAAAATCAATAAAACATGATTATTTTAATTAATTTTTCATTAAAAAGTCGTGTAACAATTTTAATTAATTTTTCCATCTTGCATTTATTTCCTTTTACAAATGAAAAATTTAGCGACATACAGCCCAATGTTTGAAATTGTACAACAATTGGTGCCAAATATGACACCAGACAAGTTGTTCTAGATCTAATTAATTTTTCATTAAAAAGTTGTGTAAAAATTTTAACTAATTTTTCATAATAAGGCAAGCAAAGGTGCGATGAGACGTGCTAGTTATCTATATGAATAAAACTGATAGTATTGTATATTGTATTATTCGTGACCTCTGTAACTTGTGATTGGCACCAGTAAATGACTTGATTTTATTAAACTAGTGACCTCGAACAGTTCAAGTTTAATTTTACGAATGCTAAATAAATCAAGATTCACACAATTCTCATCGTTTGTCTAAATTTTACAATATAATTAATGTGATCAGAAACTAACAAGCATTTAGACAGAAAAGCATGCAGAAAATAACAAAGCCTGTCTTTAACAACATTTAGAACCTAGGTATGAAAAAAAATCCACGCAGATTTCTTTGAACTCTCAACATTAAAAAATATTTTGACTTGATTAGCGAACATAAGACTTTTAGAATATATACGAGGTACTACTCAGCTAATAATATGCTAATATTATTATCTGATAATAATACGCGGAATTTTCAAATTTTGCGGGTCGTAAGTCCAACTATCAAATTTTTGTTGTTTTATTGATATATATTTCCTCAAACGTATGTCGACAAATGCGGCCATATTGGTAATTTAGTTTATTGCTAGCTGGCAATACGGTTACTTCTGTTTTGGTGTCACGGCGATTTTTCACTTTATGAAATAAATGGAACAAAGAATTTGGATTAAGTTTTGTGTTAAGAATAAAATAATATGTTAACTGTTGTTTTTAAAAATTCTTCTATTTCTAAAAGCATAGTAATTCTTCATGAATAAAACAAGCATTTATAAGTGATACAAGCGTCTCCAAGAGGGCCGCGAAGATGCTGAAAATGATGAGCGTCTTGGGCGTACTATCACATTGATATCGGACTCTCATTAATTCAATTAATTAATAATCGCAATAAGCAATTCCTTAATAAATTAAATGAGAAATCCTCGAACAATATATCTAAATTGACTAATCTAATTAATTCATGAAAGAAATATAAAATGTATAATTATATGTAATCTAATATCAATCAATTAATCATAAGTAAATTAGTTAAATTAAGAAAAAAAATATATATAAAACCAGCCTGTAT
>WYDF02037774.1:0-12564 GCA_009867245.2 Adranes taylori | reverse complement strand
ATTGGTTCGTAGCCTAACACGAAGTTGTTGATTTTGTTGGATATCGCTATACCGACTCCGTGGATGTTCCTATCTTCCGAACCTGAGAAGTATATTGTGTATTCCGATGATTTGAAGTGACCTTTGCCCTGCCAATGCGTTTCCGTGATGTTCGCTATGTCAACCTCGCAACGTTGAAGCTCCTTTTGAAGTATTTGGAGTTTGCCCTGTCTGTTGAGTCCACGTACGTTCCACGTGGCAAGACGCAATTTGTTTTTCCTGGTAGCATATTTCGCATGGGAAGCCCAGATGTCCACTTTTCCATGCCCAGTCGCAAATCATAGTTATCTAAAATAATAGTTATCATCAATATACGAGGTTAATGTTTCGTATATGTACAAATCAAAGCCAATACCCTTTTGAATACGACAATATCTGAAAGACAGCCTCGTAATAACATCACGGCTCCCGTGAATGTTACAATACAAACCATTTTCTTGCTATAATCATTACTTGTTACTTTTTGATAGGCACTGTTTTGTCAAAATCAATAAATTGGTATTTCCCGGTGAGGTATATACATCCATTAATACACAGTCGCCAATAATTATATTTAAATTTTTTTGTGGTATTCAACTTTTAATAGGTCATTTACGTCTGATGGCCTATACATATAATGCTCTTGCATAAAATTCTATCTAAATATTTTATCTCTTTTTTTTTAGATCTGGTCCATTATAATATTAAGCTATACAAAAAATTAAACAAAAAGTTGGGTCGACAACGTAATTCTTTTCTTATAGGCACCTTTCAAGTATTCAAGTGGTATATTATCTTCTTCCTTAATAGATTAAATTATCTGATTTTATCCGCATTCGTTTATATGACTGATAATGTGGAGTGAAGTTAATTATAATTCCTTATGTTTGTTAGGATTAGCGAATTCCATCCATCAAAAGAACTAAAAAATGAAAAAGTGGCGAACTAGATATAAAGTTGATTTGATATATTTTCGTTTTTGATCTTGAGGATGGTTGTGAATAAAACGTCTAAAGCTCGTTAATGTTCGATTGAATTTAATGCTGGTGAGTTTCACATTGAATCGTCAAAATGTTCGTTTTTTATTGATGATGATGATGATGAGGATATTTGCCATTTCTGGATGCGGTCGAATGTGTGAAATACGCTGTTGTATGATGCGAGTGAACGGAGGCGACCCTGTTGTTGGAGACGATTTGCTGCTGGTCATTGTAACGTTGGCACTTTGGTAATGTTGACTCGTAGAACGTGGATTTTTCATTAGCTTCTTTGACGACGGCCTTATCTTGATTGTATCGAAGATACGGTTGTTGAGTGACAGGATAATTAAAAACATGTAAATACATGAAAAAGAAAAGGGATCTATATAAATAGTATAACACATAAGGCATAAAACTGTTACTACATATCTAGATAACATGTACACAACTCTTACTAGATAACATGGTAACTTATAGATAACTGTTACTGACTCTAGATGACGTTTACTAGATAACATGTACTTAACATATAACAGTTTGTAAATAATTATGTAAATAACATATCAATTAAGCAGCATAACAAGTAAATAGAGTAGATAAAAGCTTGTGACTAGGGTATAACAAGCCAAATTTTAATCGCCACCCACTTGCCAATGCGATAATATATCCTCTAACAGAGGCGTTAATCCATACGTGCTCGCTTAACATAGTACGCTATAGCAGTAACAACATATAAATATATTTAGGTTTAATTCGCCAGTCAATAGCACAATATACTGGAAATATTAACATGAAATGGATATTACTTAATTGCCAATACATTGAAGACTCTTGTAATCATAAAAAAGAAAATGGTAACATAATTTTACAACAAATAATTCATAAACAGTTCTGTTTGTCCAGTTAGTTTGATATATTGCACTGTGATAGAAAATGCCACCCAAAATGACATCTTCAATAACACGTATGTCATTGTTTCTTGAGCATCATGTTCCTGTCGCACTAATAATCACAGGCAGGAAGTACATGTGAGTTATATTGGCATATTTGTTTTTAATTCCCTGAATGATCTCCGGCGTCTCGTATTTCTCCTGTTTGTTAGTGTAGTTGAAATTTAAGTGAATAGGTGACTCTCAATTAACCCCTGGTTTACACACTGCTAGTCATCCGTTTTTCATCAGGATAAGCTCAGGCTGCCAAAAACTCCATTTTATTGACGAATAATGGGTTCAACTTCAGTAAGCCATCCACTTTTAGTGGAGTCACTGGCCAAAATTCTGTACTGTTCTATCGAGCAATTCGATTGAATTATGTGGCAGAATACTTTTGTAAGATATGGGACCTGATTCTACCGGGTCGCACCCTGCTTGCCATTTCCTCTCGTCCAGCGGATTGGACGGAATTCTACGAGTTGGCGGATAGTTTGTTCTTAGCAGGATAGCATCTTTATAAGTTTTACTTGCCCAATATTTACGAGGATTAGAAATCCATGAGTAGCAGCCAGGTGGTTTTGACCTAACTCTAGGCCGCCTCCCATTTAGTGATATTGCCTTTTTCCTTTTACATTTTTCCCTAGATCTCTCTTCAATTCCCATAATTGAGTTTACCTTATTTCGCAAGTTCGCTGTTGCTGTGTATGCTGTGCGCACAATTTGGTCTTCGGTCATAGCTAGTATGTTAATTCTAATTCTATACAACAGAGTTCTAGGAACAGTATCAGACATATTCGGAATTCCCAAGCCTCCATCTCTGGTAGATGAGTAGAATGTAGAGTCAGCCAATGACATTGGCAACTGAAGGATACTTTTCATTCCTCTTTTAATATTATTATCAATAAATTTAGCCATTCTTTGTAATTACAGGTGATTGTAGTCCATATAAATATTGGGGAATCAGGTACTGTTTAACTAGGTCAGTTTCTGATATGGCCTCAAATGTTTTCTTCCAATTTTGTTCATGTTCTCAGTTAGGTCGTTGTAAGAGATAGTTGTTGGATAGATATTTAACTTCCTTCATGGGTATCCTAAGGCGCAATAGTGCTCGTCTCACGCAATCCTGGGAAACTAGGTCAAAAGCTTGATTTCCCAGTAAATGGTTTTGACTTCCGTTGCTATTTTAAGTTATATTGGGGTACGTGGTTGTTCAAAATACAGTCATGAATTGATGCAAAACAATGTTGATTCGATTTTAAAGGGATGTTATTAAGCCTGCCTACCAAAAAACTCAATGCAATGTCCGTACAATGATGGTGATTGCACTGCTACTCTTTTTTTTGTTAGCGACTATTAATGCTAGTTCAGATTTCCGCAGTCCTCGGGTATAACACACAGCAAGGGGCCAATTCACCGTTTTTAAATCGTCTTTTAGTACTGCGTGCTAATAGATGTATTAAGAGAACAGTCGCCCTTTTCTCATAAAGAGCATTACTTATTTTGATATTGGTACGAAAGATATGTGCTTGAAGTAATATGACTTAAAGAGGTGTATTTTCACTCCATTTTCTCTCCCTCCACAGTGTCTTGAAACTCGATTGTGTGGCGCCAAACGTAGATGAACGAGTTTGTTCAACATACTTCAATACTTCTGGAAGCCATAAAGGTGGGTGACATTATCACTCGCCAAGTGGATTTTGATGACTCGTCAACCAACCCAAACGGCGATCTTCTCACGAATTGTCTTACTCAATTTCCACTCCAACAAGTTAAAAATACAGGACACGCTTTCTGTGGCACTGGCGTTTCCATAATTCAATTTATGGAAACAGTGTTTCGCAGGCACTACAATCACATCAGACCATTTTCCACGTTTGATCAAAACCAGCGTAGATTCAGCGCCTGTTATCCAACCATCACGAATCACTAATATTCTACAAAATACTCAAACTAATTTAGCTTTAAATACCACGTCTGAAATAGTACTTTTGAATAATTAACAAGATACGAAAGAAAAGACAAATTTATCGTTGATTTATGGCCCATAGAAAGCCCCCCATGAAAACCGAGTGGACTAAATTTATTGCTCTTATTTGGCGCAATAAAATCGCGTGTAGAGAGGAGTGTTGAGTTAAAACCACCTCATAACTCGATTACCGTAATGGTAAACAATTCTGACAAAAATTCCGTCTACTCACTGGTCAGCAAACCATCTCAAATTCCCACCTGACAAATGATCAAGGTCAAATTCTCAACACTCCCACAGACAAAGCAGAGTTTTTCGCTGATTTTCTGGAAAATATATATAAAGTACCCAATAACGTATGTTTTAACTCCAATTTTCTTGAGGAAATAAACAATCTAGTTAGTAACCTATTTATTCGCTGCACACTACTTATAAACTTTCCTGAACAGGAGGACATACTATAGCCGATCATATCAATTGAAATATCCGAAACATTAAATTCAGGCAAAAACACCGCTACTGGTTCAGACGCATTAACTCGTCATATCCACAGACATATTCGTGCTGAGACCATTACGCTTGTAACCGATATATACAACAAATGTCTCTTCTTCGGGTATTTCCCAATCGAAAGACTCTTCACTTCTGACCTACTACACTGCGTAGAAATCAACAGAGTTCTGCGGACAATGAATTCCGTTTTAGAGTATCTCGCTCTACTATAGGGTCGTTAGTTCAAACTAATGTTCAAATTCTTCAGATTTTAAACTGATGTAACTCATGGATATCTTTCATTCTTACATATTTCTCGTGCTTTTGACTCTGTCTGGCATACTGGGCTGATTCTGAAACTCCATGAGCTTTACATCTTTCACGCTAGCAACACATACCTATCAGATCGTACAACCGAAATTGAAATTGGTAACACTTTCTCCAGACTTATACACCTTCAAGCTGGAGTACCCCACTGATCTGCTCTTGTCCCCTCTTGTACATTATGTATTGTCATGATCTCTGTCCATTAACCTATTATACTCATTATGCATCTGCAGTTGTTTTTAGACAATTTTTCAAAATTGGTGCAAAATTGTCGCATCACTCCTTATCCGAGTTAAGTTCAAGCTATCTTTATCCAGCATTCCAAACATGTCTAAGAGAAACATCAAAACCGTGTTCACATCAAAGCCCGACCCTGGAACTAACCCATTTCATTAAAAGACGAAATTTGCTATCCAGGTGTCTAGTTTAACCGAATTTTCAACTGGAATTCTGATCTAAACAACATTCTTTCCTAGGTGTGTAAACGCGTGAACCTTATCTTCATAATCAGAGGACGCCTTAAAGGCTGTCATCCAAAAACTCTGCATAACACTTACAAAACTTACATAAGGCCTGCTCAGAGCTATCTACACTCCACAATTCAAAATGTACAGCGCACAAACTCACAACCTGTCAACGAAGATTACTTCTAAAACTCCACGGGTTACACTTCCGGTTTCCAAGTTCACTTCTATATGAACATTGCTCTGCAGAACGTTAAATCGTGTTAAATCTCTCCATTATAAATATCAGACTCAATGTGATGCAGAAAACAACCCGATAGCCCACCAATCTCTCTGTTCCGAATGAAAAGCCAGTCACCACTGTAGCAAACTGCCACGCAGGCCCTTTCCTCATCCGAATCATCCAAACAATGCAGAACTCCTCTGAGGATCATATAAATATTCCAGAATCAATCCCCCTTTCTCTCAGATGATTCATACGCCTATATTATAAACAAAAATACGACATTATAAATTAAAAAATAATTAAATAAATAAAAAAATGTAAAAACAAAAATACAAAAAGAAATAGCTCTCTCACAACATCCTTTATTTCTATTACAGGTCAACAAACACTTAATTGCTCAGCCAAGAAAGTACAACTAGAAGGTACACTAGACTAATGAGCAAAGTTAGCTCACCCCATTTAACCAAACTCCCTCATCAGTTAACTATGCTTTGGCCTGGGTTTTTTGCAGGTTTTCCTTGGGTCTAAAGCAAATGCTATGGCATATATCTCTCCTGCAAGGTATTTGCTACCACAATATCTACAGTTTACACTCTCGCTACCAAATTCTGGCTGAAGACGATGATAAATCCTAAAACCTCCTTTATTTAAATTCTCCAATCTCCTTATGCATACGATTCTAGCGGGAGTGGAATTTTAGTGGCTCAAATCTCAGGCTGTTGGTTGCACCGGGAATCCTTCTTCATTTGATGATTTCTGCACTTCCACGCAAAAAAAGATGAGGTGTATGTAGAATTCAGGGTACGGCGAGTAGAAGTTTGTAAAATTGCCCCAGTAATTTTAATAATCGCTCCAGTTAGCCCATAATGTTGCGTGGAATTGCAAGTCATTGCCAAATTATTACAATTTTCACAATTATGATACAAGAAATGTACCTCAATGGTAATAACATATCAAAGTGTGGTTATGAAAAACAATCGTTATTTGATATATTTCTTAAATATGTTCTACTCATTTCATTGTTAAACGATACATCTAAGTTTTACTTTATTTATTTAACATAGAAAACATGTAAATCGGGCTTTATAAACCCCAAATTCGATTGCGTAGCAAAGAAAGTTTCTGTTGCGTGTCTGATTCCCCCAGAAAGAAGTTTTTAATCAAACCATAGCTGCTGAAGAGCGCGCACACGGCGCGCCGCATACTCACTCGTGACGCTAATTCAATTCCGTTCGGAGACATTGTCGGTTTGGTAAAGAAATGTCCCTTCTCTTTATTTCGCAAATACGTTTTCGCCGAACGAAAATCGTAGGCAAATTCCTTCCATTGGAACTTTTTCACTTTAATATTACTTTTTAAATTCGAATAAGAATGTCACGGAATTACATTTCTATGGGCTTTGCGGCTGCTGATTAATACTAAATTTTTGATTAATTAAAGCATTGTTCAAAGCTGAATAGGAAATTGAAGAGATTTATAGAAGTTCCTTAAGAGAATATTTTAAGCGATATTTTCGTATTATAGATAAAAGTATACCTTTAAATTGGCATAATAAATATTTTGGACAAAAGTGAAATAAAATAATAAATAATTCAAGCACTATAATGTGTTTTTCTTCTGTATTAAGTCAAAGAGATGTAAGACCTTGACTTGAGGACTGTTGACTTTTAGGCCCAGACAAAATAACAGGAGAAATGATATTTGTCATTTCAAACATTTCCAAAACCTTTTTGGAGTTGTCATGCAAAGTTGTTTTAATTGTGATTGTGACTCCTGGAAGACTTTGGGGATAGAATAGAACATTATTCATATTTCGGGAATAATCGATTGGATCGTGCTTTCTACAAATGTTATTAACTTTTTTGTTTCCTGGTAGTCTGTTGTATCAATGAGTTTGTAGAAATGGTTTTTTATTGTCTACTAGTGTATCCCATAGATCTCCTACCCTATAAAATGCCTAACAATGAAACACTTGCTCCCCATATTTTTCTATTTGATGCGTCTTTGTCGCAAGCCTGCAACTATTGTTGAGTCACTTTTAGGAAATTTCGAACAAAGTGTCTTAACTTTTGAGTTCGCTTACGCACAAATTCTCAAACTCATGAATCCCATAAACCCCGTATTGCCTACGATATGTGCCCTTTGTCTTGGCTTGCGGCTGCTCTAAGCTAACTTTTCGAAAATTTCTAAGGGGTAAGTCGGGCTCTCTTTGCGCACCCTACAATAAATCACCTAGCCTAATATAAACTGAAGTAACCTACATGTCCTAATTTTACCTAACTCTAATGTGCGGTAGCCCTGGAATTCACCTGCCTACGAAGAGTCCGAGCTTTGTATTAAAATATGGTGTGTTTCGTACATCACGCTTTCCTAAACTAATTTGTGGTTTACTTGGGTACGCAACGCACAACTATTGCTGTGCGAAATTTTTTTACAGGGTTTTGCCGTGCTTCAACGTTTCATGAGGACCAGCCGAAACTGAGCTTTGTATTACATTAAAAGAGATCTCTAATGTTTCTAATGTTCTTATCACGTTTCAGAAATATTGCGAGAAGTAACATTTTAATTTTAAATGTACATCTAAAATTTAAATCTCACTTAAAATGTATCCATGTTGTTGAGATCGGAGCCGACCTGTAACTGTTTAGAGCATTGGTTCTCAACCTTTTAATGATCGCAGCCCTTAAAATATTAATAGATTCTTAAAATATTTTCGCGGTCGCTTGCACCTTCCTGTTACCGTTTAAGGATGATCTTAATAAGTGGAGCAGACTAGCAGCAGTGAACTGAATATTTTGCTGGTCGTGGTTCGGATTCGTTAAGGATATTTCACGAATCCTGAAGCGGGACGTTAATTAATGTCTACATACAACTATTAGTTCATACAAAAATCAAACACTGTGTTGAATTTTAATAACGCGAGTTTACTAATAATTTGAACTACAAATAATTACAAAATAACAAATTGAAACTATAATAATATATGATTTAATTGAATTTAACTAGCTGAGATTAATAAATTGTCTAATAAATTGTGGATTACTTGTCAGCAGAGCCCGGCAGACAAATTTAGTCTCTTGTAGACTGAATTCCAGCGCAAGTTACAATTGCGAGCAGAAATTACCCCTTGCCGTTGGTAATTCAATAAAAATAAAGAAAAGCAGGTGCAATTGCAAACTTCCTAACTTCTTATAGAGCAAAATCCAAATTAATGCGAGGAAGGCTTGAACGAGAGTGGTTTATGCGGATTCTTTAGTAACCACATTCGTCGAAAAACGTCAAATGTCCGTATGAGGCCTAATTTGAGAAATTGCCTAAATACAAGCGTACGGTTTATGGCCCATTCAAATGCGTTTGCGGATATACTCAAGTTTGCTTGCTTTCTCACGCTAGAATGAAGCTTTTGGCACCTTCGGAGGACATCAATAAACCGTTTTGTACGAACGGTTTTATTACTATCAAATTGTATATTTCTGAAATATATTTTTAGAATATATTCCTGGATATAGTTTGGAGAAATAGATTATATTTCCTACACGAATTGTATACCTAGACCTATAAAAACTAGTTTAATATATAGATGAATTTCAGACTCCAACAAATATAACTTCCTGCGCCCCCACAAAAATCTTTCCCGGTTAATAATCCCTGGTTTATCGGGAAAAGAATGGATTTGTATATATGCCGTAAGCCACTATATCAGTGCATATTTCCTGCAGTGTATTAAAAAGTTGTTGTTATATTATGACAGGTCAGGATATTTTATTGTGAATTGTGATACGCGAAAACGCAAAATGCAGAAAATATTAAAACCAACAATTCAGAATTGCATCTATCTGCTGATAAGCTGCGAGATGCTTTTATATCGAATTCTTAGCGTACATAAACTCCTTATATATTGAAAGTGTGGTGGCACCTTTACATGAACAAGAGCTCGAAAATAGGAACGAGTTTTCAAAGTACGATATAAAAGTTCGTTAGGCCATAAAATTGTCCGTTGGAAATAGGAAGCCATTAAGAAAACGACAGTTATAAGATCTCTTCAAAATCCAAGAAAAATCTCTTCAAAATCCACAAGTACAATAAACATATATAATTGTATTTGGACATTAATGTTTTTTTGCTTTAATATATGACCCACCTCGCAAGATCTGCAGTGTTTATATATTTCTAACATCCCTTTATGTAATGCGTAGAAATCAAAGGAAGTGAGACCTATTTGACTTCGTAGAATTAATTAATTGTCATTTAATTATTTAATTGTTTTATTCATTTGTCTCTTTTTCGTTTGAGACTGTTCAGCCGATAACAGTAGGTTTACGTAGTATAATTACAGTATAATCAGAATTCATATCATACAGTATATCAGAATCTCTAACAATGTTTTTAGTTTTAAAATACGCTTTAGCCTGCTTTCTCTTTCCAGTTGCTAAGTGATTTGGCAAATTCCTTGTCCAAATTTCATCTGTATACTGCAACGTACCTAAAATGTAAAGCGTTCATTTTAATATAATCTCGATGCAAACTGATTAAATTATTGTTAAAATTATATTTTAATAAATTCGAACTGCAGTAAATTTCTACTATATTATAATAGAGAAAAACGTTAATTCGCAGAATCTGACAGCAGATGTTCAACAGGAAATAGCTTTCTCCCATTTTAGGGAAACGAGTTCACGTTTGAACTACTTTGCAGCTTCATAGCTCTAGCCAGGATGCACCATTTGGGACGACATACTTGGCAGGGCTATATGGAGACACTTTGGAAGCTTTGCAAGATTATTTTTAATTAGGTAATTCACTTGCGTAGAAGTACGAGATTAAAAATTCTAATTCAATTTGAACAATTAGAGTTAGTGCGAACAACAAGATTACACATGTGTAACCGTTTTGTTTAGTTATTAATAATATTTAATTAAATTAGATGATGTTCTTTAATTTAGTTCCAGTTCTAGCACATTTGAGCAACAAACCTTCAGATTGTTGCCCTTAAAATGTGGGGTGCGACAATTTGGTAGAGGCGCCGAGTATGTAATATATTGTAACAAAGCAATTTGTCCTCGTTCCAATTTAGTTTTATTATAAACAGTCTGGGCATTTGATACTTATAAATTACCTAAGTAATTCAGGATGGATAGATTTTGTGAAAGGTTATTATTAGCTAAGCCTGTTGTGTGCTAGCTACATGAACGGTACATAATAATAAACACATAATTCCATTTAATTTTCTATTCATGCACTAAAGTATAGTTGGAAAACATTTTGAAATATCGTACTTAAATTAGAACCTCAGTTTGTGTCTGTCGTAGAATAAAATTTGTCCGTCGAACAAAAAGTGATTACGTAGGTTATAAAGTCTATGTGTAGCAGAGAGGGTACATCGCTATTGGTCTATAACCAATTGATAGCATAGCGCGTTATTTCACTATAAATGTGACTAAATCAATTTAATTGGTAACAGATCAATAATCCGTGAAGAGCTGTGTGCATGCTGCTTGAGTGTGTGTGTCAAGATTTTACATCTGATCTGAGTTATAATAATCATGGCCGAAAGTAATTAGTAATATATGGTGAGAGGTAGTCAAGTGGAATACATTAGATGTATGTAATTTTCTATAAGAAGGGGAAATAGAGAGAGAGAGATAGAGAGAGAGAATAATACTTAAAAAGGTTTAAAAGATCGATAGAAGCCACACAAGGGATTTCTGCTGTTGCAAGACTGAAGTTATTTCGCTATAAATTTTGAAAATATAATTATGAATTAATTTTAATAAAATCATAATTAATTCCAAATAAATTCATGATTACATTGAAGTGTTGAATTTAGTATTGAAATCATATCTGAAATGAAGCATTGTGATATATAGTAGTCGGTAAGCAATTAGATAATCATTTTGAGAATCAAGTCTTAACTTAAATTAAATTAAATTAAAACGGCAAGCAACAAGTTTGTTTATTGAATTAAGTGAGAATGTATTATTAAGTTAACTGTGCCCAATTCTAAAAGAAGTTTATGAGGAGAGGAACTACAGAATTTGTATCTAAACAATTTTATATGAATTTTGACACTAGTCGACGATCAGTATAAGCCATTTTGTTTAATTTAGTAGCACGTAATAATCAAGCATGATTAACATTTTATTTTAATAATTTTATATGGCGTGATTTTATTAAATCTGCGAATATTTATTTCATTGGCATGTAGGTATTTTTGAGAACAGTAGCAATATATTTTTGTTAAGTTTAATCAACTCTTTCATTTTAACAGCCCTGTCTATGAGAGACCAATTGTTTGTGTTAAGCTTTTGCATAATTTAGTAAAATGTATTGTGAGCTAGCAGAATTAGATAGGATCTGTACTCGCAACCCTACCCATGACTAATTCTAGTGTTTTATGTATCCGTTGTTGATGACCTAGAGAGATTTTATCTTCACATATTCTGAATCGATAGAAACTATAGCTTTATTCTCTAGTAGATATTGAAGTAAGTATTAGACTGAATCGCATTTTCTAAGCATCGAACGATACGGTATCCCAAAAACTAAGGTCTATTAGCACATATGGCACATATTAGCACGCGTATCTAAAGTTAGTGATTCTTTGTCCTGCAATTGAGATACCTCCATGCCAGTCAGCGAACTCCTGTGCAATTCTGATTTTGCAAGTGTCTTTTGGGTAGAGATTGTGGATTAATGCTATTAAATGACGTGGGACGCCCATCACGGATTTCACCTCCCACAGCTGTTTCCATTTGACACAATCAAATGCCTTTTTGTAGTCAATAAAGCTGATGAATGAGGGAATGTTGAATTCATGGCACTTCTCAATAATCTGTCTACAATTTAGGATCTGCTCTTTGGTGCCTTTACCCTTGAAGAAAGTCAGTCTGTTCTTTTGGAATCTGCCAACTTAGGAATTGGTTCAGACGCTAGTTAATTATATGAAGCATGATTTTGCTGGCCTTGTATACTAGCGCTTTGTCTGTCCAGGGGCTTTGTCTGTTCTTAGTTTATGAATGGCTTGTTCTACCTCAGAAAGTGGTATGTCCGGTTCCAAATCATCCCCATTGTCAAACTAGTCGACATATTTAGAGAAGTCTACATAAGTGTAGAGGTCTAGACAATATTTTCGCCATCAGTTGGCTATTTGACTAGTAAT
>WYDF02037763.1:0-12565 GCA_009867245.2 Adranes taylori | reverse complement strand
GAAGACCGCCCTGCACTACAGAAACATCCTCCATAGAGTCACCACACGTCGGCCACGACGTTGGACGAAGAAGAAGAAGAAGAAGACCAGAAAGAGACAGAAATATGATCGCTTTTGCTGCCATCTATCAAAACATGGCTGAACATAAAAGTTGTATGGATTTTTACCAAACCATATTCTCTCTAGACTCGAAACATAAAATTTTGATATGTAAGTGATAAGATATTTTCCATAAACTGATTTATGACATAGAAAATTAAAAACAAAATTAATAATTAATCCGGATTACTATTCTAGCCAACGTGTTGACAACCCAAGAAAAGTTTTCGAGTTATCTCATTTAGTTTTTGCGTCTTATGCTTTTTAAGAAACAGGTGCATAAAATCGCGGCCTTAATGTATAGCCGAACATCTATGACTAGTTTCACAGTTTGCGGCAAGTTACCTTTTAATTTCCAACAAATTATTTTAAATTCTATGCTGATATGTTCAGCAATAATAATTAATCCTAATAATGTAGTATTATTACTTTGTTATCTATGACGTCGGTCCACCGTAGGGCTTAATCTTGTTCGAAAACGTTATTTAGTACATACTATTTCTTTTATGACTTTTATGACGAAAACTAATCAGCACACTTTGAAAGTGTTATTTCAGATTGTATGTAATAGATTCAAACTAAATGCGGCATATTTAATTAGGTGTAAATGACGTCGTAAAATTATATTCTGTTTATTGCTTGCGGGGCAACGAACTTTCAGTTTGCCGTAAGATGAAGTATAATAATCATAAAATATATAATTTCTTCAAATGAGGATGTATTAAATTTCCATAAATTCAATTCGACGATTTTTTGTGTAAAATTTGAGTATACATTTGGCTGGCCTAATACATAATTCTTTTTTTGTGATATTTTTGGAGCTTAAATTAGAAATTCAATTGCATTCTATGGAGTTCAAAAACTATTTGGATTGCATTTAAAATTTTATCAATTTTTGTGTAGTATATTTATATTTATTTGAACCTTCCTCGTATATTTAGATAAAGTACTTGCATAATTATTTTAAAATTAAATACACCAAGGGGCTTTAAGAATCAAAGGTCACTTCGTATAATACGTGCACTGGGGTTTTTTTTCTGAGAAGCATCGGACCATCCTAAAGATAGCCAAAATTGCATCTATAGTGATCCTAATAGAAATGGTGACTTTAACAATTAAAATTCAAACCCTTAACACACGTGGCTCATCTCCAGTATTAGACGATATATGACTAACATGATATATGAAGATATGGAAACAGTATTTACTTTTTCGCAGTAAGACGAATTTTTAAGTATGTAGGTGTTATTTCGAAAATTGTAATGAAAAGAAGATTATAAAAATTAGTTATAAAAATTGGTGTCAAGGTGGACATGTGTTTCTATTACAGGACTATAGGGACTTGATAGAGAGGATAGAGGAATATCTGGTTAAAAAAAGGGGACAAGTTAGCGGAGGAAAAAACACGGAGAGGAAGGGGTAGTATATGGGAATAAATGGAATTAAAAAAAAAGGTTAGGAAAACTTTAAGAAAAGTAAGAAAGGGAGAGATGAATTGGGAGTAATACGCTAAAGTGAAAAAGAAATGGAAGGAGGAAGGAAGGAGGTGTGGAGTTGAAAAGGAGAAAGAAGAGACGAAAATTATAAAGGGGTTGAACACAGAGAAGGAATTATGGAGATACTTAAGGAAGAACGGGGAAGAAAGAAAAGGAGCAAAGTTGGGGAATGTAAAGTTGACGGATTCCGCAGAAAAGTGTAGGGAAGTAGTAGGGGAGAAAGAGTGAATAGGGGGAAGTAAAAATGACAGGGGCAGAAGTGAGAGAGAAGAAGAAACAACAGAGGATGAAATAATCGTAGAGGAAATAAGAAGAGAAATGAGAAAGATAAAGGAGGGGGTGCAGAGGGTCCATATGGGATGCCAATACAGGTGTGGAAGTACTTGAATGAGAGAGGGCAGGAAGCGTTAGAAAGCTGTATTAATGCAGTATGGATCCAGGAAGAGAGTATGCCGGAAGAATGGAAGGAAGGGGAGATTATACCAGTGTATAAGAGGGGGAACAGAAGTGAGGCAGATAGTTACATAGGTGTGAAAGGAATATACAGACTGTATGCTAGGGTGTTAAATGGGAACTTACAGAAGGAGTTGGAAGAGAAGAGAGTTCTATCTAATACGCGGACAGGAATTGTGAGGGGCAAGGATACAGCGGGTAATATAGTAACGTTAAATTACGTTATAAAAAAGGAAATTAGTGAAGGGAGGAAGTTGTACGTGGTGTCATTTGACCGTAAATCTGCATTTAATCGACTGGAAAGTGAGGGATTATGGAGAAAGATGAAAGAGGTGGAGCTTATAGAGAGAATTACAGTGCTGAAAATAGGGTAAGATCAAGAGTAGGAGAGGGCGTGTCAGAGTGATCAAGGTGGAAAGGTGGGTTATGCAAGGATGTCCGCTGAGTCCGAGTCTATTTAATATATATGTCTCGGATTTGGAGAGGGTGTTAAAAATGAATAGGCCGGGGGAGTATTGGTAGGGAATGAAATAATATGGTTATGCGGATGATATAGTGTGTATGGTGGGTAGCAGAGAAGAGATGAAAGAAATGATAAAGGGAGTGAAAAGATATATGAGGAAAAGAGGGATGGAGGTGAATGTAGATAAGACAAAAGTTGCGAAATGCAAGGAAGCAGGGAGAAAATAAGAAGAAGTAAGTATAACGAAAGGCATAAGGTTATAGAAGTGGAAGGAGCAGTGCCAGAGTATTTGGGGTCGAATAGGAGTATGAAACAGAAAAAGATGATTACAAAGTTTAGGTGTGGGAGTATGGAAATAAGGAATATATATTGGATGATAGATAGAGAGTGAAACTTCTATAGGATATGTGGTGTTATGGAGGAAACTTGGGAGCATTGGTTGAATGCATGTGAAATGATTGGATGGTCGAATAAGGAAAGGGAGGAAGCGAGAAATTGGGAGGCTTGTATGGGGCAGCGTGGGAAAGGGTATAAAATAATGAAAAGAATAGTGGAGGGGAAATAAGTAGAAAGTAAAAAAAAGGAATATTCTGCATGTCAGGTCGCCTCTGCCGGGGAATTGGTTTTTGTTTTTTTTTTTAGTTTGGGTTTGGGTTTAGTTGTTATTTGTTTTATGGGGAGTTGGGGCCGGCAGGGAATTTATTTGGGTTAGTTTCTATTGGTAGAGATGGAATTGGAGATCTTTTAATTTGTAAAGAGTTGGAACATAATTTGATAGTTGAAATTGGATGTATTTTATTTTTATTATTTACTAAACTCGCAATTTTTTGTCAGCCCCTCAGAGCCCATCACTCACGTTTTCCTACGCCACTGCGTATACAGTTTGCTGATCTTAGGAGCTTAGTTTACTGTGTCACGTTATTCTAATATTGTAGATTAGGTATGTAAACGAACATAAATTGATAATAATTTAAAAGTAATGTGAAGACAGAAATCTATCATAAGTAAGAAAATTTGTTTGGTTTTTGATTTTTGATTTTTGTTTTTTTCCTGATTTATTTTTCAACATAGTCAAGACACTTTCAAGATGACACTTCAAGATGTCATCTTCAAGATGTCATTCTTACATACACGTTCAAGATGACTTTCCAACTTCTTCATTCCTTCCGAAAAGTAATGTTGCACGAACACTTCAAAATAGTGAGAATTTTCGATCATCACTTCATCGTTTGTTGCAAAATGGTGTCCTCCAATCAATTATTTTAGGTGTGGGAACGGAAGATGTTGCAAGGGGCTAGATCTGGTGAATACGGTGGGTGGTCGATGATTTCGTAGCCTATGTGGTTCAATTTTGCCTGCATGACAGCCGCTCTGTGAACGGATGCGTTATCATGATGAAAGAGAACATTTTGCGAGCCAAACCAGGGCATTTTTCTAAAATTAGGCGTCAAAAGGATTCAATAATGCTGCGTAGTAATAGCCGTTTATGGTTTTACCCTTTGCAAAGTAATCAATAAGAATAATGACTTTCGCATCCCAGTAAACAGTCGCCATCACCTTACCGGTCGGTAGGGTTGTCTTTGCCTTCTTCGGTGGGCCTTTGGCGCTTTTTCTCCACTCCTTTGACTGTTTCTTCATTTCCGGCCAATAGCAATGGACGCACGTTTCATCAACAATGCTTCGGATCATATTTTATGGTCACAAAAGCATATGCGAATCCGTCACACGTGTGCGTTTTGGTCGATAGTAAGTAAACACGACACCCATCGCGCGAAGAACATTTTCATACCCAAATGTTTGTATATGATGGCGTGTAGACGCTCAGTTGACATGATTGCAGCCTCTGCTAGCTCACGGATTTTGATTCAACGGTTTGCTATAATTAGGTCATAGATTTTGTTGACGCTTTTTGGTGTAATGACGTTATTTAGGGGCCCTGGATGGTCATCCTTAAAAACACCAGTACGATCACGAATAAATTCTACTTTCTAAAATTTAACTATTACTAGCGGCAGTGCAAGCTCGCCATAAACAGCATCCAGTTCGGTTTTGATTTCTACATTGTTTTCCCTTTCTTGTGAAGGAACTGAATCACTGAACGATATTCGACTTTTTCCAGTTTTCACAAAACACATACGTTGCTTGCTAGCGAAGGCTGTAAAAAGCGAACTAATTTTTTTTTTGCTTCAAATTTTGACAGGGAGATGTAAAAACCAATATGTATTCGTTTTTAGGTAGCGCCAAGTATTGAAGGTTAGATTAATGTCAAACCACCCTCGTACAATTTAATAAATAATATATCAAAACCCAAGTTCTTGTACATTTATTCCATGACTTTATTAGAGAATTTTGTCATGATATTGTAAGTACAAATATATTAGACGTATTCAATCCTTGGATTCTACTGTAGATACTTTAAATGGTTTGAATGATCGAACCAAACTGAAGTAAATGATACGAAAAGAGTAAATTCAATAAAATAATCTAGCATTCATGAATTATGTATAGTTAAATAAATAAATTTAAGAATTGAATTAATCCTTTTAATTCATTCAATCTGAGAAATAGAGACACTCGCGATAACTAATATGCCGGTGTTTGCTTCGAGTATAGGCGAAGAAGAACGACCCCTAACGTAAACCCGCGAACATTGAGGACAGGCGTTGTTCGTTCTTGAATTCAGAAATAGATAATGTAAAAATAAATTAACTAACAGGTTTTCTAATAAGCAGATGTGAGTTTCATCAAACTTCTGGCGTGATCCGCACACTTGAAAATATATAAACGTAACCCATGTGGGAAACGGGACCAGATTTTTACCAGTTTTTTTTTTCGGTCTTACTAGCATTATAAATAATTTACGCGTATTTTCCTTTCCCATTTTTATTGTCATGAGAATTGTCACATGTAATAACTTTTATTATAAATCTTTAATTAAGAATTTAAATACTTTAAATTCTTTTGATTTTATTCTGTGTAAATAACTATATTCAACTTAACTAATTTTCATTTAATAACAAGCTAACAATCAATTAACCCTTATATAGATGTTGCTTACTAGCAACATCTATAGAAGGGTTTATATTTACTTACTTACAAGCAGAGACTAAATTTTATCGTTGGAAAATGAATCATTCTACAAATTAAATATATTGTATGGCAAGCAATCCTTTTATAAACATTCTCCTTATAAATAAACAAACCTTTATTGGCATAAGTATTCCATAATTATTAATTCATTATTTGACAAGAGAATGACAAAATAACAAAATAAAAACAAGAACAAAAAACAAATCAATCCTAAGAAATAATTCCCATTAAAGAGAAAAATAAAAAAAAACAAAAGAAAAAGAAGAACGGACGGCTTTATTTCTTATATTTATATCTCCCTTCCTTCTTCCACTTACATCCCCCTCCTTCTACGCCCCCTCATATTCTATCAGAGTTTCCTCCTCTTCTAGCACTTTTCTATACATCCTCCAAGCCCCTAACTCTTAACCTCATTTATTTCTCCATCACCTTCTTTTATATACCTCTGTCCTAATTATTTTCATCATTTTAAGTCCTTTTCTTCCCAAACTCCCTTTCCTTATCAATCAACTCTATTCCTTCGCAATCTTTTACCCGATGAATCCATTTTTCCTCTACCTTCCTCATTCCCACATCTAAACTTTGCTATTATTCTTTTATCCTCTACACTTATACCTGATACTAAATTCCCTCCACTTCCCTAATCCATACATATTTATAGTTATACATACTATCCCTTAACATTTCATACTTCATCTGCATTTCCACATCCCTCATCCGTTCCATGACCTCGTTCTCAATTTTATTACGTCCCGTTATCATCTCAAACGATCTATTCGACGACCATCCAATTCTCTTATTCATATTCTTTCTGCATTTAATCCAATCATTCTCATGTCTCTCCCTACTTTAAACAATCCTTCCATATATACTTCCTCAACTATTCTCCTCCCTTCGTCGTTCAGTACCTTCTCCTCAAAATGTACCATCCTTTTCACTCCGTTTATCCAACATTTATATTTCCCTATTTTCTGTAGCACTATCTCGCTAGGAGTATTTCTATCTAAATCCAACACCCTTTTCAAGCTTCCAACCTGTACCCTCTCTATCATCTCTCTTTCTTCAACCGCTCAGACCTCTGCTCCATACACCATAATACTATTCACACATACTTCCATTATCTTCTACCTCATTCTTACTCACTCCCAAAACGCTATTTCCCAAACCAACCTCATTCTCTCCGTAGCTCCCATTGCCTTTTTTGTTATTATTTTTATATGTTCTTTGTATGACGCATTTTGCGCCAAAATGAAACTGAAATATCTATATTCCCTGGCCTACATTCCCTATATTCCCTGACAAAAATCGTGTGTTTTCAATTCTTTTTTGTCCCCCTATCTTCAATTCATCCTTCCTACCACCTCTTCTTCCCTTCTTGCACACCATAACCTTCACATTAAGTTCCCAGCTCCTTCTACCCATATATCTTTGCGCCCCTCCAATCACTTCATTCATCTCTTCCCTCTTCCTACTATTCGCCATACATACTATACCGTCCGCATAAGTAATAGACCACACTTTTACACTTCCTGTCCTCATCATACCTGCTTGTTTGTTACTCAACACCCCCTCCAAATCTGACAAGTAAATATTAAACAGACAAGCGTTTACTGGACATTCCAGTCTAACTTTCCTATTTGCCTCAAAGATACCTTATTATTCACTCTCACCTTTATTTTCGTTCCATCATACAATGCCTTTATCATTCTTATCATTACAGTCGAAATCCCTACATTTTCCATTATCTCTCACTATCCTATCAAATGCCGCTTTTAGATCCACAAAATGGAGGTATAATTTCCTTTTTCTTCTAAATCTCTATATTCATTAAATAATGTAGGGTAACAATATTGTCAGCCGTCTCCCTACTTCTAATAAACCCATTTTGAATATATGACAGAATTACTTTGTCACGTAGTTCCTGTTCCAATCTCCTATTAATAACCCTAGCACACAGCCTATATAATCCATCCATAATCGTCACTCCTCTATAGCGATCATCTTCCATTCTATTTCACTACTTACTAACGCAGCCATCTCCTCATTCACACATTCCCATACATCTACTGGCACTCTAATCGGCTCAGCTGCTCCTTCCTTTTTCAACCCCACTATCCCTGTCTTTACCACTTCCACACTAATTTTCTTCAGGGCACTCTCCTCCAATACCCCTTTCTTCCTTTCCTATTCTCTTTATATTTAATTAAATGTTGCTTGGTCGTTGTTTTATTTATTTTTGTATCATAGGATAATTGTGTTGTATCCGTATTAACATTCATGTAGACACAAATGATTTTAATTAAACTTGTTTTATTACTTAGCAAAATTCGTAAAATTCCACAATAATTGTTGTCGCACGAAAAATAAATAAAGTATTTTAGGTCAATAGTGTTTCATTATGATTATATTTTATTAATTCTTGATGTGTATGTGCTTCATTAAGATTGAATCTCAGTTTTAAGCAAGGATTAGGAAATGGTAGTTACATTTTAATTTATCGAATGTATAAATTTACTAAAACACCCAAATAACCTTTTATAAATTTTAGCTACGTATTGAGTGTATTGTAACAGGAAGTAGAATTTCTTTACGTTGTTAAAGCTAATTCATTTCCATGTCACAATTTCAACGTGGCAATACCAAATTCATAGTTCTACGAATTCTTAGCGATTCCTATACAGTGGAACCATCCTGGGGTGTCATTTGACGGCGATCTATCTAGCGGTCAAACTCTGAAGCTATAAATGACAGTATAGCCACCATATTGTTTTCTTTTCGAATCCGAAATCAAATGTTATTCTACAAATTGATTTTTCACAGGATGGAAATGCCATCCGTCATCGTGGATTTTAACTGGAAATAAAATATCAAAATGACTTTGTGAAGGAAAATGAACTATCAGTGTTGTAATCTTCGGAAACCCATATTGACAGAAAGAAATGATAATAGAATAGAAATGACATTAGAATATAAGAATGGTGAATTTTGAAGAAAAATGTTGGTGAAAGAAGTATACATTGAAAGGATGCTGAAAGTAGAAAGGACTGGGGGTGAGTATGTAGGATTGAAAGCAGAAAAAGTCGACGAGTAGGTGATATGAGAAGATTTTAGGAGGAGGGGATGTTGTGGGGGATTTTACTGAAAGGATGCGAGATATAGAGAAGCAAGAGAGGTATGGCAAATTTGGTGAAAGTAGGTATAATTACAGGTATAAATGGACTATGGATGAGGAGGGAATAGTTAGATATTCAAATTCAGGGATGAATATGGGTGATAAAAGAGTAACTGCTAGGTTTACGTGTCTGAGTGAGGAAGGGGGAAATAAGCTATCAAGAAGAAGATAGACTATGTAGAATATGTAAAAAAAGAGGAGAATTGGAGTCATTGGATGAAAGAATGTGAGGAGATTGAATGGAGTGTGGATGAGAAAGATTTGGGGGAAAACTGGAGGGTCAGCTTCGGAAAAGAAGAGAATGGTATTGGAATCATGAAGAGGATTATGGTCGAGATTAATAAATGTAAGTAGAGGAATTAAAAATATGAGATGATTGAATTAGATTGAATAGGGAGATGAAAGGAAGTATGACATTTTAAGGGGAGATTGAACGGGGTGGGACATAGTTGGAGATGATGGGGAGAAGTTACAGATAAGGAAATGAGAGATTTAAAGGGGTATGTGGCAAAATGGGTAGAAGAGGGAGGGATTTAAAGAAGGGGAAAATAGGAAGGAGGAAGTGGTAGTGAAGATAGAAAGGAGTAGAGTGATTGATGGGATGAGGGTACGCCTTCCCTGCTGCCTGGAAGAGAAAATATGAGAATTTTTGTATGATGCTATTTTAATAGTGATATATTATTACTATGATGGTAACTAGAGTGTGATTGATGTGAAGTTATTTCTGCGCATATTATGCCAATAAAGGTCTTTTTATTTTTTATTTATTTTATTATATCAGATGGAAAAATTTTGTCTTTTATCTCCATCGGTAAAAAAAAAAAAGTTCTTATAGCATGTATTATCATAAAAAAAAAATTGTGATCAGCCAATTACAAATATCAATGTGTGAAATAGAATCTTAATTTATTGTTAAATTTATTGAAAATTAACCAACAACGGTACCAACTGACATTATATGAAAATGCATAAACACAACATGCCTACACAGTTCTATATGCCGCTCGCGGAACGTATGCGTGCAGAGGGACCGTAGACAAGCCATATATTTTCACATTTATCGCGGCCAAGGATCGCCCGCTTACATCAAGCTAAGAGATCCCAAACAGTTGTATGTATATGAGCACTGTGTGCAACACTGCAAATGCTCATAATTCAGGACAATAAGCTTAATTAATTATGCTTATTGAGAAACTTAATTATTTTTATTCATATTTCTAAATTTTATGCCTTTTACGCGAGCCTATCTTATAATATTATTGAAATTAATCTACGACACGTTTAATGTAACGTATGTATTAATAAGTGGTAACCAGTTTATTTTATGCTAATATAATTTTGGTTTTTTTTTTTTTGGATTTATGTTTATAAAATTGTTTATGATGTACGTAACTAGTGTAAAAAAGTATTATTAAAGTACGGATATAAAATATTCCGTAGAATGATCTATGTGTAGTTGTAAAGTTGAAAAATATTACTAACATAATGTCACAGTTATTTTAGGGCGGGGGGTTGTCCTCTCTGGCGTGCCATGGGTGAGATGCAACTTTTATATGGGTTAGAGTAACAATCCCCTGCTCACAATTATAGGTACCCGTACTCTTTTGCTACTTTATAAGGTAGCACTTTAGTTTAGCTACATCTAGCATCATTGTTAATTGAATAATTGCTGCAGAGAGATCTAATCTAAATGCCCTATTCAGCCCACTTAATTTAGAATAAAACATTAGGCCGAATCATCGCTAAGGTGGACGAAAGTGATCGTATGTAACGACAGTCATAAGTGTTAATAAATAAGGCAGCAGAAATTAATCAGTTATTAAACTTAATCTAATTTTATTGGTCGTTAAAAATGTTTATGTTCAATCCAGTGACATGCTCATTCATTCCCATAGGTAAAAAAGAGTAATGAACGCTTTGCAATTAATAAAATAAATCAACACTTGAATAAAAGTGACTTTATGATTTGTTCAGTTACATCAAAGAAATGTAAAACTAGGTACTTACAGATTTTGTCGCTGTACACAAACTATTTATTTATTATTTTAGAGTAACGCACCATTATCGTAATAATTTATTTGTATATCTTTTGGCTTCATCTTGATCAACAAACTGGTTAATAATTACACTCGACTTAAATTTATTCATCAAAATTATACTCAAGTTAATTTATCTGAATTATTCCCACAAATATAAATACTAAGTATCGCGCATAATAAAATATTTAATAAATTTTTGATCACACTTTAATTAGACATGACTTTATTTTACTGTCCACGGGCGTAGGTAAGGTGGTTTAGAGGGTTTGAATCTTCCCCCTATCCCTTTCGGGTTTTTTGTCAACAACAAAAATAAGAGACAAATCAAGTGGAGAACATTATATGACAATCCCTGCACCTTCTTCTTACAAAAGAATTAGCAAACTGGAAAAATGGTGTGGAAAATTCGATAAACATGTGTGACAGACTCCCAATTGTGACGCTGCTAATGGGGAGTCCTAGCGCTAGTCACAAATGGCACAAACAAATATCTTATAAACTGGTTTTTGTTTCAGTAGCGTGCTGTTACAATTTATTTATTTATGGTAATTAATTTATTTAGAGTAACATGCTACGTTACATACGCCTCAACAATTTGCTAAAAAGAAAGGAAGATGAGCGTAGATTTAACAGAATCATTCAAGACGATTGAAATGTTGAAAAGTCCTTGAACCGCAGAAACAAGAAAATATCCGAAGACAACAGAAACAGATTGAAAGCTGTCTTGTTATATTGGCGACAGGAGATTTTATAAAGAGGTCATCAAGAACAGCACCCAAAAATAACTTTGGTAGTTTTGGGCTCTTCTTTGTTAGCCATTAGCTCTTCTTCTTTCTGAGCTAAATCGTACAGCTGTATGCGCATACTCAAATAATTTCTACATTATAATCTCGAAGACGCGAGCAACGATTTACGGTAAGTATTCAAGAACCCCAGGAAATGAGCTCCGGCAAAGTAAGAATTAAGCGTTTGGCTGGAAAGCAAGTTCATCGCCAAAATGTCCAGACAGAATCAGCGGTAGAACACTACCGTAGAAATCTTTTCTTTCGTATTGTTAGTCGAAGTTGTAGCACGCGTCCAGACTCATGAAGATGCCATAGCTGGTTCTCAGCTCTTAATTCAGAGCGAACCAAATTGGACAAAAAACTATACTTGAATCTTAATGATCAAAAATCATTCCATCTGATCTTAAGTATGAGTTGTGGTACACAATGAGGATAGATTCTTCTGAAAAACCATCTACTGCTCTTGAAGCCATTAACGCACGTGATGCAGACTTCTATTTCAATATGCAAACAATGCTGCAAATTCCTGCAATTCTACACATTTCAACAGCGCCTCCCGAACGGACGTTTCCAACGTTGAGGCGACTTAAATGCTATGGTCAAAACAAAAAATGCGAGGAGTGCCTCACGGACTGAGCTAGCAGAGTTTGCTTCAATCAGCGGCACTCAGCTTCTATATCAAATAGAATAAAATCTAATCTCATTCCTTAAAACTTTGTTTACGTAACTAAGTTTACAAACCCCTCCCATTGAATATTTATAGCTACGCCCATGGTAGTGTCTTTTATTAAAAAATATTGATAAGTTGGTGCATATATCTTTGCCTCCGACATAAAAAAATTGGAAATATCGTCTTTTTATATATTCCTCGTTGTAGTATTAAGAAAAATACTAATAATTGCAGTACATCAACAGCAGCGTGTTGCTTACGCGTACAAACCAACCTTATATTTCCATACTACTTATGA
>WYDF02037730.1:0-12567 GCA_009867245.2 Adranes taylori | reverse complement strand
CAATGTCGGGGTTTGAATTTCTGAGTGATGGATCGGATTTTTTTGAAAAGGTCTTTTGAGTTATTAGTAGTAGCGTGCTTTTGAATTTCTGAGCAGATATTCATCAGATATGTATTCCTACCTCTGCGAGTAGCGGCTTGTATTTTATGGTTCAGTGATTGATATAACCCACAGTCTGCGCTATTATCGAGACCTCTTGATTTGATTGCCCTTCGTTCTTCGATAGGGTTCATTGTTTCCGCTGAGATCCAGGGTTGTCTAAAGGTATTTCTGTCGTCTTGTGTTAGTTCGTAATACTATCTTGTAATACTATTTACAAGTACTTAAAAAAGTGAATAGTTGAAATCACTTTACTGGATGAAAGAATAATGATTATATTTCATAAGCAATTTTAGTTATAAAAAAATATTTCTTTATACATGCATCCGACATGAAATACGCTTTGATATAATTAACTGGCTTATACATTACTCTATTTTATGACTGTTGCGCAAATATTACTTCTGTCAGTTAAGAAAAAATTCAATTTAAAAATTGATGTGCAAACGGTTTTGTATTTCGCCAAACTATATGTGATGAAATATGGCTCCTCAGACATTAATCTTAAGATATGTCAACGCGAGCAGAGAAAAGTATGAAGGGTCGTAAAACAACATTTCAAAATGTAGTCTGATAAAATTGCATTCCTTAGACTAAAAAATGGAATCAAACATTATCTGTGCTAGTGTGCTATTTAATTTTTTTCCTTATTAATTAATTATATCAGTTCATATTTTCAAAATCGTTAGATGTAATTTCCTATTTCCCATTTTTATCTTTCATGAATCCTATATGAAAGATATAGGATTCGTGTTTGAGAATTTTTTCTATTTCACCTTAGTACGTCTCGTATTCAAATTACAGTACTCCGTTAATACGCATTACAAAGAGGGGGTATTACAATAAGAAACAATTTTTCATATAATAATTTTTTTCTGAAAAAATTTCGCACTGTGACAGTGGCAGGCAGTCTACCTGGCATCCCTTCCGGGGGCGTCAGAATATGCGACGTACAAATCTACGCTGATACACTAACGGAACTCCCATACGGGACGCTGATAATGGGGAGTCTAGCGACTATCACTAATGGCGCAAATAAACATATTATTAATCACAGAATAGTTACGGTCTTCGGAAATGTCTCGGGCGCCAAGTCCGTTAAAATTGGGACTGCACTTCGAACTGATGTTGTTCGTTGGTCCCCAATATTTACTCAGGGCTTAGGTAGCTACGGGTGTTCCGAGTTGTCCAGAGGTTCTAATTCTTGCTTTAGTGTAGCTGAAACCCCAATCCTATCCACAAATGAGTGAAACAGCATTAGAGGTATAACAAAACCGCGTATTATTCTTCTGTACAAAATAAACAGACAGAGAAAAAGAATATTAATAAGAAAAAATAAACGGTCAGTTAATAATCATATAAACAAATCAAATTAATTTCTTAATAATGGCGATCAAACAAACAATGCTATTAAGTAATCTATATACAGCGGTACAAATGCAAAAAAACGGTGATAATTAATAAGCGGTGCGTACGTTATAGCGGCGGTGCATGACAAGCAATATGATAATGCGGTGATAAAATAACGGAGCGGCGAGCATATAACAGCTATCAATCATACAACGGGTGGGTCGACGGGGGCAATTCTCAAAACATACACAGTAGCGTAATGGCGGTGGTAATGTGAAGCACGGAATAGTTACGTTTGTCAAAAACTAGCTACTACGACGCGTGACACAAAGAGGAAAATGACCTCACGAGGTCTTGTGACTACCAGTCGTTATGAATGTGACAACCAGAGGTATCACTCTAATATGGTAAAAAGGAATTACTATGACGCGAAACGCAAAAAAGACAATGGCGACACGACGGCTTGTGATTACCAGTCGTTGTGAACGGCACAACCAAAGGTATCACTCTAGTGCGGTAGGAAGGAAGACATGTGACGCAAAGAAGACAATGACGCCACGATGCCTTATGATTAGCAGCCATTGTGAACATCACAACCAGAGGTAACACTCTAGTGGAGTAGGAAGAAATTACTACGACGTATGATGCAAAGAAGACAATGATGTCACGACGCCTTGTGATTAATTGTCGCTGAGAAATGCACAGTCAAAGGTATCACGGATACACTCATGCATACGGTCTAACATACGGAATGAACGGAGAAAGCTAATCAACACATGAAAGCATAATAATACAACGGAAATACTGTACATTAAATAATAATGCTCACCTAAAACGCTATACCCTTGCGGCGTATGTGGCGGTGGCTGGTGGCTCGGTGTGGCAGGCTCGGTGGACTATTATCTACCTGTCGGACTGGATCGATGACGCGAAGAGAGGATCTCATTTAAATTCTAAACCAAGCGCTCTTTTATAGAACACGGAATACACACGATACATGCAACGAGTCCTACGTGAAGAAACGAGCCCTACCACCAGCAGTTGCTTTACGCATTGTATATGCGTTCCCTACTTTATTTATTACAAACTGTCTACGTCATATAAGCACATATGTTTATCTGCACACAGTATCACACATCATCATACAGTATCACACATCATACGGGATTTATTTTCGTTCTGATTCATACAATTTACATATTACAGCTGTACACACTTATATGCGTGACGGCATCTATCCTTCTTTCACATCTTTCTGTCTAACTATAACTACCTTTGTCGCACATAATACTATATAGCAAGTTAAATTTCGGAAACGCAAGAAACAATATCGTTAATAATATTGATTTACGGTCTTTTATTGATAAGAAATTAAATATTTATGTAAACAAACTCATGTATTTAACGGGAAACATTATTCATTTATTATAAAAGCATTTAATTACTTATTTACGCATCTATACGGAATAATTGAATTAATACCTGAACATTCATACCTGATCAGGTATTAATTTAATTAATACCTGATCTTTAATAACATTTATTTATTCATGCGCGTTAAAGAAATATTATTTATTTCTAAATGTGAAAAGATATTACAAAAGATTTCTTATCTCCTACACGACGTGTTTCACATTAATTTACTGGCACACGGACAAACATGCATTCTCTTTTAAGGTTACCTCATTAACAAGGTTACCTCCCTGCAACATTTATCCGTTCCGGCAGATGAAAAAACCATGAAAGGACAACGGTTTGCCGATATACACGAGACCAAGACAGAATCGTTAAAGCAATTAGACGCCATATTCAATTTCAGATTTCCTGCGAAGAGTTGAAAATGCACTGGAAGAAATGTATTATATCTAATGGGGATGACTTTCAAGGGGACATTAATAACATTGAAGAATAAATAAAAGATTATTCGCGAAAAATAAGAATTCAGCGTATTATTTGATCGTACCTCGTGTGCTATAATACTGTGATTGTTAGAAGTATTCAATCTATTCCAGACTTAATAGAAGTGTAGTTGTGGACAACAAACTGACGATAAACTCACATTTTCTTGCTTTGCATATTATATTAATATCAAGGCATATCTTCTCACACGGCAACTGTGTCACCTGTTTCAGGAGAATTATTTATACAGAAGATTCACTATTCATGATTATTTCAATATCATGAATAATAATTTGTGATAGGGAAGTAAAAGCCGCTTAGTTGAAGCCTGAAAAACAGGCAACGATTTGAAGTGACCGAGGTGCCATTTTCGTTACAATTTCTATACAAACATATAGCAAGTGAATTTTCTGTACATATACCTCAGGCATTAGAAAATTGAAGCATAGCGCTTGCGACACTTCTTAATGTCACACGCAAACAAGCCACGACCTCTAGCGGTATAATTGCCTACAACTTTATACATAATTCAATGTGTCCTCAAAATGAGAGACGCGCAGCAAGCAAATGTTTGTATCCTCGTGTTTGCGTTTGTTGTCGTTCAGAAACGGATCTACGTGTCCGGGACGATTTAAGCTTATTAAATTTAGGCTACTGGCAAAAGCACATATACGATAGGATAAGACATGAGTTGTGTAACGATGAACATATTTAAACAATAATTATATTGGGATATTTTACGTGACAATTTGGAAATTTCTTATATTGTAATTACCTCTATATTATAATCTTAAAACGAGTACTGAATCTACGATTATGTTAATTAATGTATTGCTAAATAAATTTCTAACTAATTTAAACTAATTAAAGTGACTAAGCTAATTACATAATAATTAGTGAAATAATATATTGTCACGTTGAAATTTGATTTGTGACATGTAATTATTTTAGCCTTAATTAGTAAATAACGTCTACTTCCAATAAAACACATTCAATTGGTCCTCGAGATGATAGAATCTTATTACTGATTTTCTGTGACAAATCTGATTAGTTATAGAATCTTATTGGGGTTTAAATAATTCATACACTAATGAAAGTAAACATTAGTTTATGAAACCTTGCTTGATTACAACTTTGTAAGAATAAAACAAAGATTCAATCTTAAAGAAGCAAGTGCGGAATTAATAAAGTATAATCATAATAAAACACACTACTCTTGAGGATCTAATGTACTCTAATGTGTTCTTGAGGATCTATGATTTTTGCGAAATAATTTATTCGGTTCAAATTTATTTGATACATTTATTTGTCAAAATCGGCTTTATTGATAATGGGTGGTACTTGCACAGGTGTGTCCACATGATTTTATCGCTTATAAGCACATCAGGTGGCTGTTGGACATGCCATTAGCAGAATTTTCTTTTTAACTTGTGCTCTAATAAGTAGGAAAACCATATTGATATACAAAATTCTACTACAGTAGTTGACTGAATTTGCCAACGAAAATTATGTGGAGCTCCTACCATCAACCTTTATCATCTATTTAGAATTGGCAGCAGTCAATTCCGCATGATGTGAGTTTCCAGGTGCGACCATAAAGTTCGCTTTTCCCTTTCTGGTCAGTGCCAATAAAGAATAATTCAGGCAATTGGCTTGGTAACAAGTTTGATGCGGAACTTAATTGTTTTGGTATTTTTGCCACCTAATGAATTTCCGAACGTAATTGAGCCATTGTTTTAGGTTTGTGAACAGGAAGTAATCGCAAGAGGCTAGATCTGGTGAATACAGTGGGTGGTCGATCAATTCGTAGCCTAATTGGTTCAATTTTGCCTGCACGACGGCCGCTCTGTGAGTGGATGCGTTATAATGCTGGAAGAGAATATTTTTGCGAGTCAAACCAGGGCGTTTTTTCTTCAATTGAGCATCGAAACGTAATCGCCAGTTAAATTTTTATCATTTGCCAAGAAGTCAATAAGCATAATGCTTTTCGCACCCCAAAATACAGTCGCCATCACCTTACCGGCTACCCGATCGGGTTGTCTTTACCTTCTTCGGTGGGTCTTCGTTGAATTTACTTTACTGCTTTGGCTGTTCTTTCGTCTCCGGCGTGTAGTAATGGACCCAAGATTCATAAACAGTGACACGTATGAATGAAATCAATCCTTCGGGCTACATTTTATCTTCGTCAAAACCTTCTCCAAATGCGTCACACGGTTGGGGTTCTTGGTCGATAGTGAGTAAATGTGTTACATATCGCGCTTATAGCTTTTTCATATCCAAATTTTTGTGTATGAAAGCGTGTACACGCTCAGTTCATATGCTTGCGGCCTCGTCTACCTTACGGATTTCGATTCGACAATTTGTCAAAATCATATCATTGATTTTGTTGACAATTTCTGGTGTACTGACGATATTTAAGGGTAATGGGTGATCAGCATTAAAAATACTCGTTCGACCACGAATAAATTCAGCTCTCCAAAGTTTAACTCTTGCTCGCGACGTTGCACACCTGCCATTAACAGAATGCAGTCCTGCCATTAACAGAATGCAGGCTTTGATTTCTGCATTGTATTTCTCTTGTTTGTGAAGGAACCTAATCAGTAAACGATATTCGACTTATTCCATTATTCACAAAATACAAAAGTTGCTTGGTTGCGATGGCTATAAAAACCAAATGATTGCTCTTTTTGCTTTAAAGTTTGACCTACGTCATGTGTTGGATGATAGATGTCAAAACCAATATGACGTTCGTTGTCACCTGACGCCATCTACCGAAGGATATATTTATTTCAAACCACCCTCGTTTGTCCATGGAAGAATTAGCTGCTACTGCTTTGCGCTCCGATCCCATGTTTTATCATTATGGTCAGTTTGTGTTTCCATGGAAATAGGAGTGTGATACTCTTGATTACACAAAAGAACGTTCAATCTTGGCACAGAAGGTGGAAAACCCTTAAGGGAAGAGTTCATAATGGTCTTATACACATTTTACACGAAAAAATCGTACTTACCTATCACTTAATAGAGGAATTCTTTATGCTACACAAATTCAAATTTAACTTAGATGCGTCATGTAAGTATATTCATTTTCTAATACAGTTCCGTTGTCAGCTGTGTTATTAAGGAGACGTTTGCTCGTAGCATTATCAATGACTTTTTAGGTGCAATAATCCGATATTTATTTCAACTCTTAATGGAAAATAGGCTCTTCAAGAAAAATTAATTAAATATAATGGTAGTATAAAATATTTTTGACATCACGTTTACAACGTAACAGTAGATTAGCAGAGTTATCCAGAGATTCAGGTGCCAAGAAACCACTTGCACATTTAAAATGGACATCAAGAACAGTTCTTCTAGCCTTCGAACGCGAGGAGCAGGAGGTGAAACTGTATATATCACGCAGGAAGATTGTCATATGGTGATGCCCAAAAAAGTAGAATCCTTAGCTGGAAAGATTTACCAAGAGTTTGAACGAATGCTTGCTAAGTATGAGTGTAAAGACTTTGAGACCTCTCGTAGTTAACGTGTTGGAATGTCTTGATGCGGCATATCGGATTAAAAATATGAAACAGAAAAAGGTGCAAGAAAAGCAACCAAACAGAAATGATTAGTGTTTGAAGATTCTGCAGAAACCGAAAGGAAGGAATTCATTGCGCGACAAAAAGCTATAGAAAGAATCGCAATAATGCTCGAATTAAAACATAAGGATTCTATGGAACAAGCTACATTTTAAGTACTTAATAATAAAACAGGTGAGCATTTATTCTTCTTCTAATTCAACTAATTCTCTACTGATTAGTAGAACACGTATTTTGAACGTTGCTATAGTGAGAGGAAAAGTTTTGTTTTATGAGACCGGAATAATTCAAATTTCATTTCAATTTTCAGGACCTCCACAAGTATTAAATTGTTTTCTCTTTTCCTTAATTGCACAAAATATATAAGCAAGTCGGTCACTAGGGCGAGAGGCAGAATATAGTATCTCATCTAAAGTGTATCAAGTAAATTTAGGAAAATATATCTAATTGATAATCGCGTATGAAATGTCAAAGGTACCAAAGTAAGTAATAAAATTTATGATTTGATTTTTATTTTGACTAAAGAAGCTGAATAATTTGCGTATGTTTATTTAAACCTTTATCAAGTTATTTCAGTGTAATTAATTTTGGTATGATAAGCTAACAAAATAACTCTCACTTCCATGTGAATTAATTGTTCTCATGTTTACTTATAAATTGCAAATAACATCTGTACTCAAGTTTATTAAAACGTAGCCGTAATATATTTTATTATATAATCAACCAGTTCATGTTTACATAGTCTTTCATTATTTCTTTATGTTACTGGGCTTTATGTTATTTCTTTAGGTTAGCTGGAAGGATTTACCAAGCCACTTATATAGCCACAAATATGACACTTATATGACTTAGAAGACACTGATAGTAGCTTCCAAATTAGCGGAAAACTTAACTGTTTCTGTATTAGTATTCTTGTCAGCAGAATAAACTTAAATCGATACTTGTTTTATTCCATTGAAAAATTCGTTAATCCTTTATAATTATCGGAGAATGTAATAATAAATCGTTTGTTTGACAATGCCGATAGAAAACTTAATGGTGGTTTCATAATTTATTCGTTGTTTTTGTCGATGCATAGTGAAACCGCGGGCCGTACTTGCTTATTTAAGATTGTCGCACAGTTTTAAACAGGCAAGGGAGCCAAATCTAATTTTGAAAAACTGATCTGATGAACGTACTTAATTAATTGATTCTATATTAAAATAATAAACTGTTATTTTATTTATTTACGCCTACTTAATTAGCAAAGCCTTGCTCTACCATGTACTTTGAATCCCGAAAAGAATGAAGCGTGTTTCTGCAAGGAATAGCAGTCCGTAGAAGCCAATTGACACATGTCACACAATTTTAACCGTGGCAATATCGAAAATAATAAAACCAAGAGTCATAATTTTTTGCAGTGTACAAAGTAGGAATTTTGTTATTCTCTTGCAACCTGTGTACTATAGTTGGTTTTGCCATCAGCTCATTACTTATGAAATCTATCACCTAAACATATGAGTTGGTTCCTTTAAGCTGCGCGACTGTATGACCGCGCACAGATTTTTCAGTTTTTTGTACAGATGCTTATGTATTATACGCATTTAAAGGCATTGTAATTAACATCGCACTTAAAGCCCGATATTTTACGTTTAGCGTATCATCACAATCATCTAGCGATCAGATCACGTATTAACAGGATTATTGAATACTCACCATATACCAACCTCATCGTTTCGGTCCAGGAAAAGGATGGGACCCCCAGATTCTCTCTTGGCTACAGAAAAATCAAAGCTTTGATGGTTAGTGAGCCGTCAGCTCTCTCACTTATAACGAAGACACTTGGAGACCGTGGAGAAGCAAGAATATTTTCAATACTTCAATACTTGATCTCTGCAGTTGATACTGGTAAAACGCAATGGACGAGTCCTCGATTAAATACACCGCTTTCACAACCCAGGAGCTCAATGCCAATTGAGATTTCTGCAATTTGGACTCACGAATGCTCCACCATGGTTTCAGAAGATCACTGGAAGTCGAGTTAATAACATTGACTCAGCCTTCTTCATTACAACGCTTATATTACTACATTACTGGCGAACACGTTAATAAGCTGGTGTTTTTCTCAGCGGGCCGTGGATCTGTAGTTAATCATTTCAGTTATTCCTCTGACGTTGGATCATGCGCCGTTCATCTAAACTAGTATTCGTACCGAATCGAGTAAGGAAAAGTTTTTTATGAGGAAGGTATAATGCAAACTTAATTTAAATTCTAGTTTTAAGTTATTGGCTTGGAACTTACGACCTACAAAATTCAGACCCGCCTTTGTAGATTTTTGACACCAAAAGACCACGAGAAGCGTACAGCGTTTACTTGTATAATCTCGGTTCCTTTTTTCATAAATTTGTCGCAAATTCTATCGAGCAATCATCGTACAGCATCTCCAAAATAATTTGATTGCTCTCATTTTGTGTATTTCTGAATGTGTTGTATGATATATTTATGTAATTCTTTAATTAATTTTTACACCGGCGACGCTGTATTACCATTATAGACACTGACGATATATTATTATTTTTTTTCTTAATTTTAACTTTTACTTGTTCAATGATTTTCACGAATTTGACATAAATTTAATTTGAGATTTTCTTAAAATATTAGTTCTGTCCGTTGTTCTCTAGGCACCGCATAAAACTATGTCTAAACTAACCCGCTACTAAGCTAACCTGAAACTAAACTCACCTCAGACTGTCTGATATAAACCGCAGCTCTGAAAACTTTATGTTTGGTTGTTTAGCCTAAGTGCGGATTCTCAATTTGTTTTGGGTGTATTTGATAAGAAGTTATAAACTTGTGCTTAGTCAAACTCCTGGGACTTTGTTGCGTTAGGCTGTGTTTATTGTCGACGTTTAATAAATTCCGAGAATTCATGCCTAATTTGTTTTGATCCTTGTTCGTATTAGTATGGAAAGGATTGTCCTTCGAATCTATTTTCATACAATTGTATTTCATCTCAATTTCATCATTTGAAACAGATCCAAAATTCGTTTCTCTATAGTGCTCGAAGGTAAAATACATATTTATAAAACGACTGATATATATATATATATATATATATATATATATATAATATTTATATATATGACGAGTCAAATAGTATATGTAATTTCAAAGATATATAACTTATTTCATATATTTAACGATAAATATTGTCACGCTTAATTTGTGACATTGAGTTGTTTGAGCTCTAACTCTACAAATAAATTTTAGTTCCTGCTAAAACCAATCCAATACTACCGAAAAATGGTTGAGTTCTGAATTAAAGTTTTATTTCGGGACGTAATTTAAAATGAAGAAAAGGTTATTTCGGGGTTTAAGAAGTTCAACCTGAAATAAAATTGAAAGTTATGACAGCTTGCATGACCAAAGCCAAAGATTCAACCTTTATAAATCATGTACGGCTCATGAATTAGTTAAACTCATGAAATTCAATTAGTTAAATGAATTAGTTAAATTCAAATAAAACACATCAAGATTTTAAAATACCCCGAAAATAAATAAGATGTCGATCAAGAAATATTCAGCTCATAATAATGACTGGAGAGTAATTCATAAAGGCTGAGCTTACTTGTCATATTCTCGTTTTAGTAGAATATATGAATTCAATTTAGGGTTTAAAAATGAAGTAATTAAACAAGAATTTTCACATATAAAATAAGTAACACCTAAATATATTTAATATACAGGTTGTGCATGGTATCTTTTACAATATAAATTTTAGATATCGAATCTAATATTGAGTATGATATTGAATACAGAATACGCAGAAAATAATACACTGTATATATATATATACAACATAAAACCGCGCCCAATTAGAGGGTCGACGGAAGTTCACAATAATGGCGTTGAATTAGTTCCTACACTCACGTCATGTAAGAAAGTCCACATATGCCGTTGACTACATTTGTTATAAACACAATTAATCATTACAGTTTGAAAAAAACGTCATGTTTATATATTTGACGCAAAATACATTTTCAATATATTAATTATACAAAACTAATAACTTAATTCTAAACACCAAATTATAGGGAATTACAGGAATAATTCCACTGCAGATATAACACAATATAATACGGTTCGGATTTATTAAACTTCATAAAGAGTTATACGCCAGCTGGAAGTTTCGGAATGGAGGTGATGGGTAATAGTGGAGAGGAGATAGGTAATAGTGAAAGAGATTTGAATAAAACCGAAAAGTAAGAAAGAAGAAGAAAATGGGAGTAACAGGAAAGGGAACAAAGGAAACGGGAAAAGAAACTGTCCGCTTGGTCGCGGCTTATGGCCGCTCCTGACTCACATTTTCCCCGTATTTGCCTATGGCGCCGACAGCTGCACTGTCCAGTTTAGCATGGCTACGACCCCTCTTGGCTCTCTTTTCGGCTAATTTATAAACTATACGATTTATGATATAGCTTTTTTTATCTATATATTACATCATAATTCATATATTTGTAGCCTGACGAAGTTAATATATTAAACGAAAGCTTACTTTAAATTATACTTTAATTTAAAATAATTTATTTATACCAAATATTTGGTTTTAATAGAATGGAAACTATTTTTATTTATAGTGATTAACACATATACTGTTATGACGGTTTGAAAATTACTTCTTTCTGTAGCATTTTACACTTGTTGCATATATCCTAGATAGAGTTCATGTTTACTCTTCCATAATAACATACACAAAGTTTCGTTGCTTTTGTATTGTAAAATGTATACCTATATCAAAGATTTACGGCATGTTTTATGTTAAACTCGAAAAATTGTTGGTTGGTTGTTGGTTGGTTATGGTTTGGGGTTTTCGTTTTGGCACCTTTTGCACGGCCTTGGTGTTTGCGCCTCATAGTTCTCGTTATATGCTGATGCGGAACCAGCAGACGAAATAATTGGTCGGTTTTTTGGGTTTTGGAATGGGAAGCCTTGGAGGAAACGGGGGTGTCCTTGTTGTCGGCCTGGCGTAAATGAGTTTAGAGCTTCTGATATACTGGCTTTGTCTGGCCCAGTTTTGGGTATCAATTCTTGGTAGACCCAGGGAGCGAAGTTTTTTCAATGGTGATGTTGCGAGGATCGGGGCCGTGGTTGTCGTGGAATTAAATATATGTTGCGAGGATCGGGGCTGTGGGAGAAAAGGAATTAAATATATAACAAAATTATATTTAATACAATCAAATACCAGTGGTCCCTATGCTCACTTGCCGTTGGGACAGAGTACTCACCGCACATGTAAGAAAGTTCTACGACCATCGCAGTGGCAACTATCTTATTGATGGCTCTTACTTCTAATATCTTTACTTCTTAAGGCGGATACTAGACCACGCCGCTGAAATAGGAAAGACAAAAAACAAATAATTAAATTTTTATATGCCTTCTCATTACTATTAACTATTTAAAAGTCATCTTTGTGACAGCGAATAAATATGCTTATATATCGCAGGTAGTTTATGTGTATTCGGTAGAATGTCTCCAATTGATATTTTACTCGCTATTTGTTTTAGAACTCTGTGTGACGCCTCCTCTGGTTTCTGTTATATTGAAAAGATCAGTAGCGTTGCACATATTACTGAACTTTTCTAGATTGCTGTTAATTTTG
>WYDF02037729.1:0-25903 GCA_009867245.2 Adranes taylori | reverse complement strand
GCCCACCAACAAGATGGTCCGACGACATTAAGAGGATTGAAACAAATTGGATGAACGCAGCTCAAGACCGTCGGAAATGGAAAAGTTTATGGGAGGCCTATGTCCAGCAGTGAACGCAGTTGGCTATGTGATGATGATGATGACAGATATATATTAATACTTATAATCACAGATATATGTATATTAATATTTATAATCTATATGGCTTGTCCATATTCAGTGTCATCGACAAAGTACGCACCATATCCGATTTTTTTTTTATTACGAGGTTTTCAAGAAAAAGTTATACATGATAAATTTGTGCATTCCCTAAAAATAAACACGCACTAACAAAATATAGAAAATCACACGTAAGGTCCATCGAAAAACTTGATTTTGGAGCAAGAGTAAAGTACTCGTATTTTGAAAAAATCAAGAAATGTTATTTGGAAAAGTTGTTTAGAATTAAAAAATAATCTTAAATTTAACATCATCGCCACCTAAGTCATATTTAATTTTTTTCGTATTTCTTTGAATAAAATCATCAACCAATAAAATTTGTTAAAAACGATAAATCTACAACATCCTGTAAACAATTGTTTAGTACAAAAGAATGTAAAATTATAAATTAACAAAAAATTATTTTGACAGCGGTTAATTTTTAAACAACATTAAAATAAACTTAAAATGTTTGATGCAAACAGATATTTATTTTGTGGAGGGTTTTATATCCGAAACAATCAAATGTGGTTTAAGTGGCCATGATTTCAAATTTAGGTTTAATTTTGTATTCTAAACAATTTTTTTAAATAACATTTCTCAATATTTTTCAAAATAAGGGTACCTTGCTCTTAGACCAAAATCAAGTTTCTTGACGTATCCTGTATATTCGCTAGGTAATTCTCTTGGTTTTGCAAATGTATGTTTAATTTTAGAGAATGCACAAACTTTTCACAAATAGTTTTTGTTCGAAAACCTCATTATAAAAAAAAATCCCATATGGTGCGGACTTTGGCGATGACACTGTAAAATTTGTTTTTGTTTACTTTCCTAGTTACTTTCTTTCTTTCCTCACGTGGCGCGCTGTTAACTATACCTATTGTAATAGTTAACAGCGCTAGTTAAAAAAGCAAATAGGAAACGCCTCATCCCATCAAATTTTGCTTTTATTTATTTCTCGTTTACTTGAGCATAGTATTTATCTTAATGCAATTATAAGAATATGTTTTAATTAGAATTGTTTAACTTTATCATTTGTTTATTTATAGGTTTAAGATTTTTGCGAGCTTTAAGGCTGATGACGGTGCCAGATATTTTGCAATACCTTAATATATTGAAAACATCTAGTTCCATACGATTAGCTCAGTTAGTTTCCATTTTTATATCGGTTTGGCTTACGGCAGCGGGAATCATACATCTGGTAAGACAATAATTTTGGTTATATTTTTATAATTTTGGTTATACCAGACCAAATAAAAGATCAAATGACTCGTGTGAAATAAGGTATTCGTCTTATCGAAATTCGTAAGGGGTTGTACATATTGTCGCACCCCGTTTGGTATGGGACGCGGGGTTGACCTGGTAGTAATTGACGAGCGAGTAATAAAATATGACCTTGTAATGGATTGTCGTTTTACGACGGGGGGTTATCATCTAGTGTAGTCAATAATTAGTTATTTATAATATATGACTATACATTTTATAAAAAATGAATTTTTTATATTTCTAGCTGGAAAATTCTGGAGATCCTTTAGAATTTAATAATCCGCACGCATTGCCATACTGGAATTGCGTTTATTTTCTTATAGTCACAATGTCCACAGTGGGCTACGGTGATGTTTACTGTCACACCGTTTTGGGAAGAACTTTCTTGGTGTTTTTTCTTCTCGTCGGTTTGGTAAGTGCATTCCTTTTGTTTTTTAGATGTATTGAAGTCTTTTAACTGTACATTTTCATACTTCCCATTCTGGCTGAAGTTGTAAATGCTCTTCAAATCAAAAGAAAAAAATTGTATTATATTATGTCTTTTTACTATCAATTTAAAAATTTCTTTACGCTTGCTTTTTAAATGATAAGTAGAACATCTTTATTTGACAGATAATTAAATATTTTTCAAAAAGAATTATAGATTGAAATATTTCGCATAATTCAGGTTATTTAAATCTATGCAAACATTGCTGTAAATATCCTAGAAATACATTACATTAGTCTATACCATTCCTTCTGTTCCAAAATATGCAATATCTTTATTTATTTCGTAATTAAAAAAAATATTAAAGTTGAGCAAACGTTGTAAAAATAAAGATATTTTATAAATCCTTTTAATCCGACTTAAGTTTGGACAAAATAATATGTGTTTCAATTAGAAATAGTTAAATGCACTTATTAAATAAAAAAAATATTTGAATTTTATTCAATGTAATATGGAACATTTTTCATTATTGATCTCAAATAACATTTTGAGTAAAGATAATATTGGCTTTCAGATATTTAGTTTACTTCTTTGCGACATTGTGACTGCTTGAGATTGTAACGAACACCTTTTGGTTACAAAATGGACTGTATTACGAAAGAAAGAAACGAAAACAAACAATAACTATATTATTTGGTAGTCACATTACATGGTTGACTATACGAAAGACGACGACAGACTCTTTCCCCCATTGTATGTAGGAAGATTGCATCATGCTTCCAGGAACCGATCACGATGCAATATTTAATAATCCGAAATTGAGGCTACAAGCGCGAATATTTCGATAACAGCCGCGAATATTCACATGTTTTGATTGTTAAAACCATTTAAACATTTCATGTGTATATAAATGCCACGTATTATAATATAATAAGCGATCAGATATAACATTCAACCACCAGTTTATTTGAACTTGAATAAACCCAGTTAACCATACAACTTTTATTTAAATAAATCCTTTATATAAGTCTAGAGTTAGGTTCCAGAAAAATGTACCGTTGTAAGAATCATTATTAAAAATATATTTTCATTTATTTCACTTATTAGAAACAACAATAAACATTATTAGCAACTAATATCAGTAATAAAAGTCACGGTCATATTATAGGACAACAGAGCTATTTACATGGTCCGAGGAAAATTCTGGTACCAACTTCAATATTTGTGTATTGCACCATATGTTGTTACAACGATACCGTCAGTGTTGCAGGTCGAAACAAAGTAGGCAACAAGCAAAAAAAAATGGTGCGAAAAGTGAAGAGCCAAATTGAACGTAATCCACGACGCAGTGCAAATCAAATGGCGATAAAACTGCAAATATCCGATTGAAGCGGTCCACATATGCTAAAAAATGAACTTTAATTGAGGTCATACAAGATGCAAAACGTTCACCATCGGTAAGCAGCGGGTAGAAAGAACAAAGGAGCTGGTGCGCTTGTACAAATGTGGCGAGTTACCGAACATCATTTTTTTGGATGAAAAAACTTTTACCATTGAGTCAATGACAAACAAACAAAACGATCGAAGTGTACGCCAAATATCGTTCTTCGCTAGTTTTCGTAAACCGTGGCGAAACGATAAATAACACTGAGTACATACCGAGAAAAGATATTGGAACCTGTACTGCTGCCGTGGGTGCTTAAACATTTCGGTTCGGAGTTGCTTACATTCCGACAACACTTATCGGGCCAAATTAGACCAAGAGTTTTTACAAAAAAAGTGTTCCACACTTCATTTCCGAGAAACAATTGTTCGCGAATTCACCCAAATGGATTTCTCCATTTGGAGTATGTTAAAGGCCAGAATGTCTACACGAAGATATGAGAGTGTGGATGCGTTGAAAGCGATTCTTCGTAGAGAATTGGTGCAACTCGTTCATTTCCAGACTGCAGCAAACCATATCGAACAGTGAGCTGAAATTCATTGACTACATTCTATTTTCATTAGTTTATTTGAATTTGGAATAAAAAATTCCAGAAATATAGAACTTATGGCGTTTCGAATTGGTAACAGAACTTCTCTCAGACCCTGCAGTATTTTTACTTATTAAAAAATTCGTGGACGTGATCACCACACCATCTTTCATATACTGGAAGTTTTACATCTTGTTATATCTTGCATAAAATAAAAGTTGAACCTATTAATTTTGACTGTCACCTTATAACTCCATCACCGCAAGTAATACCATTTTTTTCTAAATCTTGGGAGTGGCTATTATACTACATTAAATATCTCGGTTCCTATGAAATATCTCGGTTCCTATAAAAAAATAAAAGTTGGGGAACAAGTGTAGGACCCAGGGACCTTAATTGTACGCAATCACACGCCAGATTGCTCTTTTAGAAATTAGCCGAAAAGATAGTCAAGAGGGATGATAGGGCATGTCAAACCGGCCTCTCCGCGCAGCTGTCCACGCCGTAGGAAAATTCTGCGAAAATGTGAGTCAAGAGCCTTAGGCCGCGCCAAAGCGGACAGCGATACTGTCCGTGCCGTAGGCAAATTAGGTACCAGAGGATTTATGGGTATACGAGTTATACATTAGACTAATGTTGTTCAATTTACCCTAAACACTATTGTGCTAATTGAATTTAATAGACGACTTAAAAAGGTGACAGTCAAACTAAAGGTTCCACTTTTGTTTTATGCAAGATATAATAAAACGTAGGACTTCCAGTATATGAAAGATGGAATGGCGATTACGTCCAGAAATTTTTCGTTATGACATATTTTTATGTCATCCGTTCATTAGGAGTTTGGTCTGAAGTTTGATCGTTCATCTGGAGTTTGAAGTTTGCTTGCTGATATTACTATGTCTGTCGCGTGTTCAATATCGGTTTAGTCCATCGATTACCAGTGTACGAGCTACATATCTGAACCATCTCTATTTTGATTAACCTCTTCTTTATAGCATCAGGTATCTTTGTTTGGTCTCTTATTACGATCTTCCTTTGATTATTCCCTAATCTTATGTCTTATATTAGTTTTTCATAGGTTTCTTGGATTCTGATTAGTTATTGTACAAGGTTATTCGTAAGGTACATTTTCTCAGATCCAAATGTGAGGATACAAGTAATAAAGTTTCTTATTTAAACAACGGGTTAATAAGAAGGTCTATTTAATTCTTTCAAAGGCCACTCAGTACAGAAGGTTCTAGTAATTTTATAATTTATGTTGTTTTGGTTGTTTTTTCTATGTAGGTACTCATAAATGCTAACTTTCTATATTTTCTGTTCATTAACTTGTTTGTGCATCTGTTTGTGTGTTTGATGAAATTTTTGCTCTATATTGTCAGTTTGAAAAACAACAACAGGTCGTGTGAACTGTAACTGACTGTATATATTCTACTATCAGTCAAAATCCAACTAATGTGACCGACTGTGGTAGAGCAAATTAAAAGGTTTATTAAGCACGTAAGAATTACTAGACTATTTGTTCAAGGGGTTGAAAAATATGTCCAGATAGCTAATACATTTAAATTGGATCAAAAGTATGCGAGGTTTTATTGATTAAAGCCAACGGATCAAATTTAATAAAATAAATACGACGCATCAATTAAATAAATTAAAATCAAATCATAAAGTACTGTAGTGTTCGAGTTCTCAATCAAGTTTCTAGTAATATAATTACAACTTACATTTAATATTTCAATCACTTTTTCGTAATAAAAATGAACGATAAAATTACGCATACTTTACGTACTGAATTGTAAGAAAAGTACGAAATGTAATACCAAAAAGCTTGTAGATATAAAAAGCATATGAAAAATCGGTTGTGCTGCTCTCAAACGGGGTACCTGTCGTACTAAAGTTCACTTTATCCCATTCATACTTTATGAAGTCTATTTAACATATTTTTCTAAGTGGCCTCTCTAATCACTGGTGCTAAATCAGATTTATTTCCCATTTCTCCTAACTTCAAAATCTCTGAATATTTTCTTTTCAGCCCTTCAGATATCTCAAAGATAATAAGCGCGGACTATTTAATTATTCATACATTCAAAATAAATAACGCCTCATCAAAATAATAAAATACAATAATATTTGTATTCAGTTACTAGTACAAATAGATTCATCAAATAAATTCTCAATTATTCATAAAATTATTTTACTTACAGGTTTTTCGTTCCTACCATCACTAACTTATTTTAGATCACACACCTTTACGTTATTAATGCATTTCAATTTATTTCTACTAAATAGACTTGTGGTATAAGTTAATTTAATTGGTTTTATATGAAGAATTAATTATTTGTTACTAAATACTGGACACTACTATTTTCCATACCGAAATACTGAAGATGATTTTATTAGTTAATTGATCAAGATTTTATTTGGTTTTAATTATAATGTAATTTATGTTAATTCAAGATTTTACGTTAAAAACGCTGACTGGCTGACTGACCCTACAACTTAAAATTTCTTATTACCGACTGTCAATGAGAGCTGTATGTCCTTTATTACTTTCTTAGCCTCTCTCTAGGTAGCTCGGCTTGGCACCTGTTTGCTTTCTACTACTATCATGCTACATCAATGGCTGGTTTCTGATTTGTTCAGGGTTTAATTAGGCACAATAGAGTTTAATTAACGATGAATGATTTGCTCTACATTTAAATTCTAAAACTTAACTGGCCGCAGGCGACTGCCTTTTTTCAACTAGTTCGTCTAGCAAACAAACTGTTTACGTATCAAACGCACAAAACTATCTGCCATAGAACTAAATTAGAACGTGGACAAATTCCCTCATTTTAATATTATTGTTCTTTTTTTTCACGTTGCATGATGTTTTCCCAGGTTTTGAGGTAATGCGAAGAGTAGGTACAGACTGCGTAGTGTCTTTGTGAATACTAACTAGAGTTTAGGTTTTAGAATCGTATTAAGTGGTCACTAATGTTATATCCTGCTTTGAAACCTGCATGGTGAAGATCTAATTTTCCAGTTATTCTGTTGCTGATTATTCTTATGAATATTCTCACGTGTGAGATTAGATGGTTTAGCGCTGCCCACCTTCAATCACACTATGACAAGATGGAAGCGGTGAGATTTGTACCGGATGAGTCCAAACCTTACTCCTTCACAAAAGTTGAGGATCGATTAAAATACACAAACAGCTAAATGAAGTTTAGTAACCAGGAAGGGATGGGTAGTTTGTATTTATTAAGGGGGTTGTAGCTGATTGGTACGACAAAATAATTAAGTTCAGTAATTCTTAAGCACTATTCTATATCGGGATTAGGCGTGAACAAATAAAAGATTAATTAAGTTCACTCCCGTATAATGATAAATGGAATAAATACAATAATGCAAAAAGTTAGATAATACACTAAATAATTCCGCTTAATAATTAATACAAGTTATACTCAAATGATCAGTAATAAATTCACAGGAGTAAATCAATACGTAGAAAAATATAGTTCATCACACAAAAATAAATCAAGTTTAATAATGTTTAGGCAATCTGTAAATAAAAGTACATAAGTCTACTGACATTAAGGTGGTCATTTTAATAACTGTAAACCCTCGCTAAAAACGAAAATTAAGCACTATTAGTTTTTACTAAGTTCCGATTAATTTTCAATTACACTGATCCACTCACTTTAGACAAAACTAACTATTTTATCCGCGACTACTTTACTATTGGCTTGAGTAAATAATGATATACTTTTAAGGAATCGATAAATAACTCTAATTGATAATGTTCCCTTTTTTTAAAAATAATTAATTAACTTGATAACTACTCTCTTTCTTACTTCAACCGACTACACTTTTTTGATTAGCTGTAAACACGCGCTTTATAATTCGTACTTTCTTTCTATTTGGATTGTTTACTATCATTCTCTCTAAAGGGCTTCCCGTGTAATTTTTTATTGTCTTTCCCCTTCTACTCGACCTCGTCATTCTTTACCTCAACTCTAGTTTCCCTACTTTTAGTAAAATGCGTCCTAATGTATTTTACACAGGCTCCCTGTGAATCATACTGTACTAATTATGTATAGCATAAATGTCTTCGCTGCCGATCATAAGCAATTCGTACCCAAGTATTGCTAACACATTTGCACATACTCATACATTTCGCTGGTTTCAATAATATTATTGATCGGTTATTTGTTAATCAGATTAATTCTGCTGATAGTGCTACTATTAATTACCCAGTCAGTTATACTCACCGCCCTCGCCTATTGGTTTTTACTGCCATTGACGTTACAGTTTTAGGTATCTTTCCGTCAGCAGGAAAATTTTCTAATCATGATAAAATTCTACTCAACCGATATATGAGTATCTTGTACCAATGTTTATAATTTAATTATTGTTTCGTCAATAATTGCTCAACTGAAGCCGTAGCATTTCTCGTTTCGCAATTACTGCCCCCAATATTAATAAACCTTTCTATGAATGTAGCCATCTTTAATTAAATTTGATGACTCTTTGTTCTTTATTTTGTAAAACTATATACAGTATGATTTATTTTGTGCGATAACAAATTCTCTCGTTATAACAACGTAGGTCTGGTTATCTATTTTTTTGCGAAAAAAAGTTACCTTTGATTCTAACGAGAACTAAAATATTTGACTTTGTTCTACACATTTCTTGAGCAATAGTTTTAGTTTCGTTTGTCTGCAAAATTAAGCGATTTTAGCAATCTGCGATCTAGGTCAACACGTTTGTAGTTTTGAACAATTTTGAACGGAAGCAGCATTATTTTTGTATTTACTTCGAATCAATATTTTGAGTCCCACTGAAGGAAAAAAAAAACAGAATAGTATGGCTGCAGGGTGAAAACAAATTCCTCTAAGAATCTTTATAAATATTGGTATTTTATATGATTGAGAACCTGAGAACCAAATGTACAGAGTTTTGCTATGAGGAAGGCGAAATTGAGAAACATGTTCTTAACAACCTTATGTTTCTTTCCCCATAAAAACCGCTCAGCCAGTTTTCGAGTCTATTCTCACATTTTTCTAGATTTTGAGCATGGATTGAGGTAGCTGAGATCTTATAGGTTAGGACAAGGGATACCTAAAGGAATTTTCGTAAATCTAAGTATACTGCAAGTCGTAAGATACAATTAAATATTTTTATTGTTTATGTTTACACATTTGATGTAGTGCAATGTTTTGAGTAATTAAACATTTTATTATTATTTGTAGTATTTCAGATAATCTTGCATTATATGTTCCTAACATAAAATGCATGCTAAGCTAATATAAATAATATCATGTTTTATTGAAAATATCCATATTGTTGCGAATAATATAATTAAATGCATGAAATTTCTTTAACATATTAACATAACATAGTACACTCGCTTTGCATTATGCTTAATGCGTTCGTATCCTAAAGATTTCATTAATTTTTCTTTTAAATTGGCTTTGAGATATAAAAATAAAATACAAAACTACACAATAAATATGTGGCATTCTTTTGCTATAAATGTCGTATTGTAGCACTTAAAAAACGTACCTATGTTCATAAAAATATATTTTGCGTTCAGGACTAATTTCCACAATGTAACATATTATAAATTGAAGCAAGTACTATTTGTTCTTTTCATTTTGATTTGTTGTAGTAGGCATTTTTAAATCAAGAAATAAAAATTCTTTATTACATGTACGTTATGTTGCATTCATGGGAAAACTTAGTACGTTTCTAGTATATAAATACTTAGACCCATAAATAAATATTTATTTATCACTTATAAATAAGTGAGGTTATAAATAAATAAGATATCAGTTCCAGATCAGCTAATCTTTGACTGGATTTACCGTATACATTTGGCAAAATGCACGATAATAGCAAGACGAATTAATTAACAATAAACCGCGACTAGAATTAAAACAAACCAACTAAACAAACCACCTACTTTCACCAAGCCAGGCGTTGTCATCTTTGATAGTCTAAGAAGGTAAGTGCGGGGTTAGGAAGGCGGTCTACCCGTTCTACATGTAATCATACCCGTCCGCGAACTACCAGGAATTGATTTTTTGTCGACTTTAGCGCGATGACTATAGATTTGACCACTACAACTATGCGCAAGATATAGGTATTTTATTGATGCACGAGTTCCTAATTCCAGTGCGATGGCATACGAATTTACCCACTGACTATTCCAATCTTGACGGACTGGTAAAACTATTATTTACTTGAAGAGCGAGTGTGGTTTGTCCTAATCTGGTAATAGTCTGTTCCTTTCTATGAAGAACCAAGTAGTATTTACTTCTAGTAGTTTATTAAGTAGCTTATTAAGTAAATGTGGGAGTCATACACTCCAACGGGATAGGAAGTAGGGAAGGTAGAAAGAGGAGCGAAGCTAAATTAAATACATGCAGTACAACAATATAAAATATATTCAAATGCTCACCAAATGCTTACTCGTAAGGGTGTATAATGTTCTCCATGCTGTTGGCTATCTCTGGTCGACTGTCGTTGGTGGCCGCTGCTGCTGCTTTGCTGGCTTCGAGTTCAAGAAATGAACTGAAATATCCTATACAACTACGCGGTATTTATAGGGAGTGAGCCTCCACAGAATGTTTTTCTCCATTACACGGTCCCCATGAAGCCATTTGCTTGATCAATTTTTATGTGCTTCGGTCATTATACAAACCAATGAAGCAACAGAAGTATTCACATAACAGTGTACCTATACTTGTACGCTAATCAGTATGACGTACTATCAGCTGATTAATGCTTGTTTATTATTACAAAGCTAATGCATACATTCCTATACATACCAAAATTAACATCGTTACTCTTATATTTATGCTGATAATGTGTAGATATTATTATTAATATTATTACATGGGTAATGTTTAATGAATGGCAAATAACAACATCTCAGTCTATCGTTCTTTTACTATTACTGTGTAATTCTTTTCTACTAAATAAGCGAGCGCTTGTATATACTTTAATTATGTTTACATTTTATTATTAAACTGGTTTCTTTCCAGTAGCGTGCTGTTGCAATTTATTTATTTAGGATAATTAATTGAATTAAAGATATTAGGATAAGATGCTATGTTACAATTCTTTACTACAATAGTACAACTACGTGTGTACGAGGTGAAGATGAGTGAGGGAGGGTGGGGATAAAAAAAATTATGTATAAGTTTATATCAATCTAAATGTTTAAACTCTAAAAATGCCTATTATTTCATTTGAATACAAGAATAAATTATTAACTTCAATCGTTTATGAATTAAAAATTAGAAGCACGTATGTAGTAGACAATGGAATCGAGATCTATTACAATTCGTATTTATTTCTGTTGTCTTTATTAAACACATTTTAAAATTATTTAAATAGACTTACATCTTTGATAAAGCACTTGTGGAAAAGAGAACTGAATCATAATGACATAGTTCTAGAGGTTTTTGTTTTTACAGGCTATTTTTGCTAGTAGTATACCAGAGATTATAGACCTTGTAGGAACTAGATCGAAATATTGTGGAGAATTCAAAAGAGAACACGGAAAGAGGTACAGATTTCAATTTTATACATACGTATTTTTATTGTTCAAGGCAGAAAGGTATCTAATGTGATGTAATTTGTGAATTAGATACCAACAATGTCAATAAATTTGAACAATTTAGGTGATTATTACATGCAATTAATTATGCCACATTGAATAAAGTCAACGTTTTAATTTATATGACAATCTGTGGAGAATTTAAAACCTTTATATTTAACTCATTCAAATTAGATAAAGTCCAATTCGCATTAATGCAATTCAACCTAACACACTGCAGCTTGCACCACACATTAGTAATAATAATAATGAACCAAAAACATAATAATAATAAATAAATAAAAAAGCACGCCTATTATTTAATGCAATCACTTTTATTGTTTTGCCTTGTCGTTTGAAACACATTTTCAAAGCACTGTACGATTTGTGTTTATATGGATATATGTAGGATATATGTTTTATTCTTTTATGTAACATTTTTTGTATACACTTGATATTTTCCTTAAACGTACCCTTAAAGTTCACGACCATAAGTTTCATTTCAATTTATAAATGCTATAACGCAGTAATTGAAGAGAAAAGAATCTCCATCAATTCGTATTAGCAATTAAGACTTTTAGTGGATGAGTACTAGAAATGTGTATTAATTTGAGGAGCCTTTTAGGGTTAGTGTTTCCATTTCCACTGTTAAATTGGGTGGTGAAACATTTTATAAATATTTTGCTAGGCCGTATTCGCAAGTTGGATTCCAGAAATCACGGAATTGGCTGCCAATCGTCCAAAATATGCAGGGAAATACCAGAAAGATGTGCGACGCAGGTATATTAAGATTATCAGCATTAAGAAATCAAAATTCTACGTAAAATATACCATACTGAAAAGTTTATCAATATTATATAATAACACCATAGAGAAAGTTTTCCGTTAATACAGTAGTGATTTTAAAATAGTGAAGTTTGACAATGAGTTCAATGCTAGTTTATGATGCTCTTGAGTTAGTTTTTTAAATTCAGTGTTTGAGAGAGTTAGAAGTAGGTACATAATAGTAGACCTATTTTAGCACCAATTTTAAGATTAGATAAAACCCTTGCATATTATTGTGCAGTGTTACTACAATTATTATTCAGGTAATGTTTGTAATTTCTATGTGAGTTTAATATTGGTTGAATTTTAAATTAACTATGATAAACCTGATATAAAGTTATTTTAGCTAAACATATTTTCATATTTGGTTTTGCAATTCATAATTCAAAATTTTTCTATTAAGTTTATTGATAATTGAAGGAATTTTACAACTAGAACATCTGATGAATTTTTTTTTCATAGTATCACTTCAATCTCTATAAAATTATTTCATAATTTACTATCGATTTCATTATATTTGTAGTCACATTGTATAATATGATTGTGTTAACCAAATTACAATGACTGATATATACTAATTTATCCTGGTCAATGATTTATATTGTCAATCTTGTTAATGCAAAAACATTTATTTTTTATAATGAAACACAGTATTTCAAAGCTCAAAAAGTTTAATACCACTAGTTTGTGTTATGTAACATGTTTCAATAGAACCACTCCTATCATTCTCAAGATGAAGATTTTACAAACTTAATTTTAAGCTTACAAATTATATCTAAATACTTTTATAATTTTCATACATAACTTCCAGCCTTACATATTTAACTGTTTTAAGCTTTAAGAAAAACAGTTTTTATTTTTTTATGAAGAAAGAACCAAAAAATTTGTTTTCAAATATTGAACAAGCATATATAAAATTATAAAGAAATGAAAGAGATGATTGTCTCATAAACATACATCGTTAATACAATATTTACCTTAATTTATAGTATACCATAAAATGCCTGGTTTATTCATCTTCCAGTAAAATCTTTGTTAGTTACTTGTCAAGTAAATTTACATTTACGGTTTTCGGTCAAAAATCATAATGGTTAGATTAGTTACTTGAAAGAATTAAATGTTTTTACAATGGTAGTATATTTGTGGAACTTTAGAAAGAGATACAAAATATAATAGAATCGTAAGTACAATAGAAAAGAATACCACATTGTTTATGCTTGATTGTATTTTCAGCGCCCTTGTTTCTTAACCTTAAAAGTGAACCGCGTTATTGAACGAAATTTCCTAGCATTACAATTAAAGGTAAGTTGTGATTTATATGTCACCAAATAAAATACATTATGCTGAAACATTATTTAGCCCACATTTTTGTAGGTGTTTATATTTTACATAACATGTTTGTTATATTTTAGAGAAAATGGAAGGAAAGATAAGAGATAGATCGGCAAATTTGTCTAACGGGAAAATGAGAATGCTATGGATATTCTATACTCATGCATAAATTCAATATCATCAAATTTACTAAAATTATCTTCTGTTCTATATCTATTACGCGTTTGATAAGGTCGTCTATCTCCATTTAGAAAATTAACAATATCATTGTCTAAAACATCTTCAAATAAAATAAATCCATTATATTAGTAAAAAGCCTTCTCACAAACATAATCCGAAAGAAATTAACGTCACATAACCTACATTAAAGTTTTTTTTTCCTTACTTGTTACTTAATAGGGTAATTTGTTCAGCCTGTAAATTATCTTTACTTTACTTGGTAACTTATCTTTACTTAGCAACTAACTTTACTTGAGAATTAAATCTTACTTGAATATGAATAAACACTTGACTATTAAAGTTGATCAACCAACTATTGTAAATTTATACAGCCAGGAAATGGGAGATGTAGATCTTTTTGATAAAATGAGAGGTCTGTACAGAATACATGTTACATCGAAACCGATGTTGGCCCTTAGTTCGATTTTGTTTGAATTGGGTAATGGTAAACATGTGGATTCTTTATCGTTTTGTAAATCCTAAATGTAGCCTTTTAGGATTTATAAGACGAATAGTGCTTTCAATTCTGACTTCGCCAGAATAGCATTGCAGTCCTAAACTAAAAAGAAGCAAAAATGTCTTAAAAGAAGATACGATAAACCGGTCATCTAGTTGACTAACAAGTTACACAACGTCGCTGTGCTTGCGGTACATGTGCAACATTTTTATGCGTTAAATGTAACGTCTGTTTACACCAATACTTGTTGTTTCCGAATGTATCATACTGCACCATAATAATTTAGTTGTAACTCTGTTTAGTTTTAAAAAATTTATTACGAAATAATACAACTTTCTTTTATTTACAAGCACTCACCAGTTCATACATTGAAAAAAGAATGTATATACTTTGTGGAAAAAAAATTTAAAATAATATAAATCCTTTTTAATTCAAGATGCTAGTTTTATAATTTCAATGATTTCTGAACAAAATCAGGCTTTAAGCTGTAAAACTGTATATAAATTTTTCATCAATTAAATTTTGATAATTGTTTGCCACACAATACTGCAGCCATGTTTTTCTATTTATCTTATTTACTAAATAGGTAAAACACAAAATATTTAACTTCAACTATTTAAAACAATATTTTAAACTCCACAGTTGTTTTTTCATTTGTTTATATACAAGAATGACTACGATAGCTGTACAACCACGTCATGTTTTCTCTGTCGCTCAATTTTGGCTTCAGCGCCTACACATCTGCTATACGTTTAGATTCCCTCTATTATAGAGTTCAATGCTTGGTATATACTTGTTTTATAGTCGGCTAATTTCTGCCCAGTTTGAGTTATAACCGATTGTGTGCTTTAACGTCGAGCCTCTGTCATCGACGCTGACAGGTAAGGATCAGATAATTTTGTCTTTATCAATTAACTCGTAAAGAGATCTACGCTGACAGGTAGGGATCAGATAATTTTGTCTACATCAATTAACTCGTAAAGAGATCTCTATGCGCGTACCAATCCGCACACACTGGATCGAAGTTTTACATCTAGCCCTATGCATGATAAATTATAGTTACTTTCCTCCTATAATTACCAACCTCTTATCGTGTGTTGCCTAGATTCAATTATCAACGCAAATTATACGTCTATGCTGGGAATCGAACCCAGAACCTTTGTAGTGGTAGTCATTTATCTTAACCACCGCGCTACGGTGCCACCTGTCAAAATCCGCTATAATTACGTGTTGTATAAAAAACTGTGCGTTGTCATATTTAATTTGATATACGGAGATTAAATGATTAATATATAAGGTAATTTAATATTCATGCGTAAACAAATGTAAAATAATTTAAACTAACCTAAGCTATACTAACCTGTGTAAAACAGAAAATCTAACCTATATTAGATTATTATAAACAATCTACATACTATTAATTAAGTAGTAGATTATTTATAATAATCTAATTTGTAAATCAAAACAATACATACCTGCTAAAACAAATGCAGATGAATTAATTTTATGAATTTCCTCCAAACTAAAACCTGTTCTATTTTCTTCTACAATGTTTTCCTATAAAATAAATTAAAAGTTTATTATTGTACCATGCAAACTAATTTAAATATTATTAATAATGTCTTGATATTCTTGAAGATCATTAGTTGGGGAAGAAAAATTAGACATAATGGTTTCTAAAAGTTGGTTATTTATTTTAATTTCATAAATATTATTCCATTTAGTATTAATGTACATATTCTTAAGACACTGATTACTCTTTTGAGTCGCAACGTTTGTCTGGTGTATTCAGGATGTATTACATACAGCACCTTATAAAATAGAACTGAGGTTATATTTTTCAACACTTTTTCTTTCCGTTGCTAATAAAAAAATAATGTGTGAATTATAACAATACCTACCTGCTATAATCGGCGGATCAAAGATCCATAACTTTAGTGTTATATTATTATTTTTCGATCCATAACGTTATATTATTATTTTTCGCAGAAATATTATTTTCTTTTTCTGGTTGCTTTTCTGAATAAATAAATAAATTTAAAAATTAATGCACACAAGTAATAAGCAGCTACAAAAAAAATTAAATTATTAACTAATTTGCTACAATTTCATAAACTTACCTTCTACATCACTGCTCAAACTGATTTTTGACTCATTATTTTTTCTGTCCTAGATTTGAAACGAGACATTTTTTAATAATATTTATTTTATTATTATTAAAATAAATAAACGGAAACACAAACAAACAAAACAACGTGATTTGAGTAGGTTATGTTACAACCTTCCACTTATTCAGTGTTACCAATACTACAAGCCAGAATTTCTCGTGTCATTATCAATGTACTCTTAGGAACATGAAGAATGATGGTGAAGTTTTTCAATGAGTAAATAAAATGGAAACAGATGATTTTTGACTTATACTCTTAGTAACCTTAGCTATATGCATCAACATATGACCGCAAACATGGCCGTTTATTCCATGTAAATAGTAATACGAAATCAAAGTAATGTTTTATTTTCTTAAAACTAAATGTACAATGTTCATCCGTTCCTCAATCTCTTCGTAAAATTATCAGGACTTTTATGGTATACAATAAATTAAGGTAAAATAAATTTACTACTAAATTTAAATCATCTACTGAATTTAAATCATCCACCCTAGCATTTGTGCTAAGTATTTATATAAAATCAAAATTATTTTAGAAAGTAGTATTCCTTTAAGCGCAATATATAACTACAACAATCGTAGTGTCGTAGGTTTTTAGTTTTGTTCAGTAAGCTAAACAATTAATCTTATTATGTGAACTTATATAATATTTGCGAAAATTAATGTTAAAATTCTACTAACGCTTGACAAATTGTTTTGTTTCACCATTCTGTGGTCTCATCAGATGCGTGAGGCAAAACTTTCACTTTATTAATATGTAATCGATCGCTTTTAATCATTTTTATATTTACCATATGTATGGAACAATGTGAATTTCTGTCATTGTACCAATAAGGAACAATTCTGCTATGTGTTAGCAAAAATCAACAATAATATCGCAAGAGGTGGTATATTGCTAGGAAAACCATTATATAATATAAATTTAAATCTTCCACCCTAATGTTTGTGCTAATAAAATCAAAATTATTTTAGGAAATAGTATTCTTTTAAGCACAATATATAAGTACAACAATCGTAGTATCGTTTAAGGTTTTTAGTTTTGTTCACTAAGGTAAATAATTAACCTTATTATGTGAACTTATATAATATTTGCGAAAATTAATGTTAAAATTCTACATGACTAAAGGCTTTATTTCTTTACCGCAGATTATCATGCGTTAGTAGAATTTTAACATGAATTTTAGCAAATATTATATAAGTTCACATAATAAGATTAATTCTTAATATTAGTGAACAAAACTAAAAACCTTAAACGATACTACGATTGTTGTAGTTATATATTGTCCTTAAAGGAATACTATTTCCTAAAATAATTTTGAATTTATATAAATTAAGGTACATTTTGTATTAACGATACATGTTTAAGATAATGAAAAATATTTTCATTTCTATATACGGCATCATTTTTGGTGTGATTATATTTTTTATAAAAACTAAAGGATTATAAAAGATTTAAATTTTTTAAAAAAACCTTAACCAATAAACTGGAAAGGTGTAAATCAAGTGACTTCTTCTTCTTCATAAATAATTCTTTCGGCTTGGAAAATAGTCTTTTTACCCTCTTTTGACCCATTATTATAGGTAACCGATCTTAAAATCTAGAGCCCGGCGCTTGCGCAACCGTTAACTCCAAATTCAGACCGGATATAAAGAATTTTATGTAAAAAAATCCATTTAATGAAGCGCGTTTTCATATAAAAATGATAGTTATGGTTTTATGAAATTGCGACAAATATGACCAACTCCTGTAACACGTAAGTTACATAAAGCAGTCATTATTATTCGTATTATACATAAATTTTTTTTACTCTTTTGGTTGGAGCTACTATTTTTGTACCTTTACGTATAAAAGCACAAAACGGAGTCCTAAATTAAGGACAATTAATGAAAGTTATTTTAGTAACGTGAAGTTAGTTCGGATGTAAAGCTAAGTTTGACTGAAATTTAAACTTTCGGATCTAAATACTAAATGCATAGAATTTGTTATTGTATAAACAATTTGATATCAATATTGTATTTCAAACTAACAATAAAATCCGTTCAATCAAAATAATAAAGATCATGTACCACTGTTCGAGAACTCAGGAATTTATAAGTGAAACTGTGATACTTGCAAGTTCTCGTATATCGGAATGACTAGTAGAAGTTTTAACATCAGAATAAGAGAGCATCTTGCAGCAATTAGGCAAAATAGTGATAAATCAACTTTTGGCAACCATATATTATTAAATAAATACAATTTCGACATATCTAAACATAGATCTATTTTACAAATATACCATGATTATTCAATATGCAAACACTTAGAAAACATTTACGTACATCGATTTAATCAAATGAATAAGATTTAATCAAAAGTTCTTATGATTTCACTTCAATTTTAAAATGTTCAATTTGAAAAATTAGGTACCAAATAAGTAAACTTGGAAATTAGACAAAATAAAATTTGTTAATTTATTTTTGAATAATTTGATATATTTATATCTACACTTAGGATTATGTTATGAATTACATTGTTAAGTATTAATAATTTATGTCAAGCGCTAAGAATTCCAGAATGGTGTCAATTCAAACTTGGCTTACATTAATCCAAACCCGGGTTACAACCGAACAAACTTCACGTTACTAAAATAACTTTCATTTACTGTCATACATGTCACTTCATACATGTCACATTTTGTTCATTCACACGTTTTCCAAGTTATTTGGTTAAGATTTTCTTTAATCTTAATTAATCCTTTATTTTGTATAAAAAATATAATCATTCCAAAAATGATATCGTATATAAAATTGAAATAGTATTGAAAATGAAAATATTTTTCATTTCCTTATAATTTTTTTATATATTTGTCGAAATTTAGAAAGAATTTGTTTGGTTCTTTCTTCATTATAACATAAAAATCTTTTCTAAAGATGTTGAATATGTAAGGCTTGAAGATAGGTATGAAAATTTATTAAAAACAAATTAAATGTAATTTATAAGGTTAAAATTAACTAGTAAAATCTTCACCTTGACAATGGTAGGACTGGTCCTATCGAAACATGTTGCATATCACAAACTTGTGGTATTAAACTAGGAGCTTTGGAATAGTGTGTTTCATTATTTAACGTCATCTCCAAACACTTAGCCTTTCACGTATTATTCATGTTTTATTTTATAAGGGAATCATCCAAAATGGGAAAGTGACTTTTATTGTAATATTAAACTTTCAGCTTGAGGATCATATATCAAAATAAAGTTTTCTTAACAAATATATGTGGACTTTTGTGTAAATCTCTGCTACTAATTTCATTTCTACAGCTGAATCCACGAGATCGCACAAACTTGATGCGATATTATGGCTTTTATCTGACCTTTGTGTTGGATTCCAACCTCTTGAACTAATCTTAGATCTTGGACTATAATTGTCGATCATATAAACTTTTCATTGTTTAATTGCGTAATGTAACCTACCGACTGATATTTTAGGGAAGAAATCCTTTCAGCAAACACGTCATGCATTTTTGCTGTTGCGTATTCACTCAATTCTACACCAATTTCTCATTGTAATCTCGAGAAACCATGTTTTACATGCTTTTATTTTTATTGCGAGAAGCTTTGGTATTTATTGTTTGCTTGAAGTGACTGAAATGACTGGTTGAAGTTGTAGTATTTTATGGAGTAGTATATTATACCCTCCCAATTCTGCCAAGTTTCCCGAAAGAAATCCAAATAAATTACTCTTTTCTATTTATTTCATTCATAATGTTTGGGTTATTGAACGAGTGAGAGGTTTAAGAATGATATTTGATGTTCAAATCAGATGAAAGTGTTTATTATAATCGTCCTTAAATAAAGGGCAAAAAACCGTCAGTTAATAATAATTTAGCTACAGTTTTATATGGTATGATGATCGATCATCTTACAATGAAAATTCTTTAAAAAGAAACACCACTTTGATCAAAAAGTGTCAGGAATTTATTCAGAAATTTAAAAACTTGTCCCTTCCAAAAATACTCTCCATTGACTGGAATGCACGTATCAGCAGCGCTTTATCAAATCCTCGAAACATTGTTGATACACGGTTTTAGATATGGCCATCATAGTAGTTTGCGATTTTTCCATTATCTCCTTTTGGCTGCCAAAATGCGTTCACCGGAGCGGTTTTGCTGCGACGGTGCGTTATTGTGGTGTAAAATCCACGAATTGTTCTCATAACGCAAACTCCTAAATAATACTTCTTGTTAACTATCTGACCTTCTGGCAAGAAGTCATGATGCACAATGCCATTATACTCCATGACACACGAGAGCATCGCATTCTTTTTTGACTGAAAACGATGTGGTTTTTTCCGTCTTGGCTCATTTTGAATATGATATTCACTCGCTTGATGCCTGGATTGCGTGTCATACTCATAAACCCACCTTTCGTCTCCAATAATGATACGTTTGATGAATGTTGGGTCAGATTCAACCATAACAATCATGTCGACAACGTCTTGCACGACGTCAACGTTTGTTTGCCTTGTTTTGCGTCCCTTGTCTGCATGAAATTTAGATCTTTCGGCATCAGCGACAAATCTGAAGCCAATCAAATTATTAACCACAATGTCTTGAACAGATCCATAAGCGATGCTCTCAAGTTCTCTGCCCCTATTTAATGTCAATTTGCGGTTTTCGGCCATCATTTCTTTAGCGATGTTTTCGTTGGTTTTTGATGTCAACTGCCACTCACTGCGTTTGCCATCCTCGACAGACTCACGCCCACTTCTCAAGCGTTTATTACCCAATGGCGTTACAGCCCACCAAGAACTCAAACCTCCTCCACAACGCCCCGTCACGCATCTCGATCCATGGCCCGCCGTCTACAATCTCTAACGCACATGCTTTGCAGGTCCTCCTTCACGTTTTTCAACCAGTGCTTTCTTCGCCCTTCCGGTTGTTGCATGAACATTTTGCGCTCCGTCCGCTTTTCTGGCATTTTCTGGAGATGACCCAACCATCGAATCCGCGCTTGTTTTACTTCAGTCATCATCGTAGGATCCCTGTAGAGTTCATATATCTCGTTCTTTCTGATACGCCAGACACCCCCCTTCGCACACATGACCAAATACAATTCGCAGGATTTTCCGCATATATTCAGAATCCTATCATCATGTGCGGTCAGCACCCACATTTCACTCCCATATATTACTATAGGCCTTATGACAGTTATATAAATCCTCTTTTTGCTTTGCCACGACAGTAAGCGAGATTTTAGAAGCTTCTGCAGACTGAAATATATTTTGGTTTCCGCTTTGATGCGCTCTTTTATTTCAAACTGCATGTTATTGTTCTAAGTGACAACGGAACCAAGATACTTGAAAGTAGGTATCCTTTCAAACGTGTGATCCTCAATGGTAAGTGGTGTCACTGCGTGCGGCGCCGTCCGGGGCATTACAATATACTTTGTTTTGCTTATGCTGGCCTCAAGTCTTGCTTCTTTAGACTCTTCCTCTAGCATTGAAAAGCTTGTCTAAGTTCCCTCTTAGACAAGCTCCTCTTAGGCAAGCTCTTCTTAGACAAGCTCTCTCTCTTCTAGCGAGTAGGCCCATGTCATTGGCATAAGCCAGGTACTGCACAGAATGGTTGAACAGAGTTCCCCCAGGCTTCACTCCAATCTTCCTTGCAATACGCTCCAAAGTGAGGTTGAAGAGGATGCATCTCCTTGCCTTAGCCCTTTTGCGAACTCCCTGGACACTGCCAGTTATGATAACTTGGCAGCTTGAGTTCACTAGCGCCATTCTGATAAGCCCAATCAACTTTTGCGGCATACCCAGCAGAGCTCAATGTCGTACAAATATGGTCTATCTACACTGACATAAGCTTGCTTCTGTTCTATGAGTAACTGGTGTAGGATGCTATTAAATTCATAACATTTTTCGAGGATGCACCTGATTGCGAAAATTTGATCAGTAGTTGTTCTGCCCCTCCTAAAGCCGCATTGGTAATCGCCCAAAACGCTTTCTGAGAAAGGTTCAAGTCGTCTGTGTAAAATTTTAGTTAGAATCTTATAGGCAGTGTTCAACAGGGATATACCCCGGTAGTTTGCGCAATTTAGCTTGGAGCTCTTCTTGTGCAGGAACAGATGTGTGGAACATTCCAGTCATTTGGCATCTGCTTCTGTTCCCATACTCTGCAGATTAGTACGTGTAACTTCATATGCAGTTGTTCTCCACCCTATTTCAAAAGCTCCGTAGGAATCAGGTCGCCACGTTGTTATTCTTCATGCTCCTTATAGCTTCCTTGTGCTTCGCAGAGACTCGGCTCTACTACTGGTAAAACTACACCATTAACGCTCCCTGATGCTAGTGTTCCCCTTGTAATGCCACTCTGACTGGCCTCGTTCAGCAGTTTCTCAAAGTAGTCGGCCTAAACATCAACGACTTTATTACGGTCAATGACAAGGTTTCCATTTCCGTCCCTGATCATCGTGCTCCTTGCCTGGAAACTTACTTTATCCTCTTTTCCCTTCTTCCTGCCATTTGCTCAATTTCCACGACCTCATTATCTTCCCACTCTCTCTTCCTCCTCCTGCACATGTGTGCAGCAACTGTTCTCGCCACCGTGAAAGCTTGATTGTTTGCTAGTGTGTCATGTTGCAGCGCCTTAACTCTTAGCTCATTTCTTCGATCTAGAGGTATTCGGCAATCATCATCAAACCACGTTGGTCTCCTCTTATGTTCTTTATCTCCTACCATGGTCTCAGCGACTATCTTTATGGCATTCTTCAAAGTCGACCACGTTACTTCAATATTATCTTCCTCTTCGTTTTGCTTTAGCACGCACAGCGGCACATGTACTGAAGATGACATAACCTTTACTTATGTAAAGCTATGACAGGCTATGACAAGATTTCGTGGGAATGATAAGTCTTTAATGACAAATCAGAAATTCTCAGGTAACTTATATGAAATGCTTTACTTAAGAAAACCAAAAAAGCACATTTGTCAATCTAAAATCAATACTAGAATGCATATATCGACATCCAGATTTATGTGAAATTGTATTAGAAATTGTCACTTGTGCAATTTATTTTAATATCTACCATATTTTAATTATATTTCATCGTTTTTTCTATACCTGTATTGAATATTAACTTACTTGACTTAATTCCTTTCGCTCTTATCCAGAACATTGGGCTTTGACAAAGTTTCTCCAGCGCATTCTATTTCTAGCGAGGACTTTCAGCTCTGCAAAAGTCTTTCCATCCATTTTTGCTTCTTCATCTACAGTCCTTCTACATGATGTCTTTAGTCTTCCACGATTCCTTTTTCCCTGCGGATGCCAGAACAAAGCTCATCTCTGCACAGAATCCTGGTTTTCCGTAGGGTATGACCAATCCATCTCCATTTTCTTCTCTTGATTTGAATGGAGATGGATTCCTCTCTTGTTTGATTCCAAAGAGCCTCGTTAGATATCACATTTGGTCAGAAGGTTTTGAGAATTTTTCTGATGCATGTTTCTGGAGATGAATTTCCAAGTCTCAGCACCGTATAATAACACTACTTTCACATTGGTTATGAATATTAGAAGTTTGGCCGTTGTGGAAAGCTCTCTTTCTCTCCAGAATTGATACAACTGAATGACGGCCCCATTTGTTTTTTTATTTCTTGCTCTGACATCTGCAGCTGCACCACCATCGTGGGTAACTATGCTCCCAAGACACGTAAACTCTTCTATATTTTCGATGTCCTCATTCTTACTTCTCTTGTGTTTATCTTTATAATCTTTTTCTTGGAGGAGTTTATTTTCAGACCCAGCATCTTGCTTCGCACTTGAGGTTTTGGAGTTTCTTTTCCATATTAAGATTGTTCTGTGAAAGTAGGCAGATATAATATGCAAAATCTAGACCAATTGTTCAGTCAGCTTCCACTGTATGCCCCTGTTTTTTCCTGCCGTGACTTTCCTCATCACCTTATCCAGAACCAATAGAAAGATTGTTCGGGACAGAATACATCCTTGGCGAACTTCTGACTTGACTAAGAATGGATCCGTGATTTTCCCCTCGTGGATTATGTTACTTTAATTACTTTTGTATCTTTAATTACTTTAATTACTTTTATAAGATGGTGTATTCCACCGATATCCAGTATTTCTATTTCTGCAATGTTTTCCACATACTGCCTCTTTTAAACATATCGAAGGCCTTTTCAAAACAACGAACAGAAGATTAAGGCTACTGATCAATTCATTTGACTGTTGTATAATAATTCGAAATGTGTTAATTTGGTCGGTACAAAAATGATGACTTCGAAACCCTGCTTACTTCTTCCTTATTTGTAATTCAACTTGTGCTTTGATTCTGTTGAGAATCACCCGCATCATCTCTTCACTTGGAACTGATAATAGGGTGATTTCTCTCTAATTATGTTGTCCCCTTTACTGAGTTATTCGATGAGGAGTCTCTCTCTCTCTCTCTCTCTCTCTCTCTCTCTCTCTATTCCTGTGGTAAGTTTTCTTTTCTTTGTTCCAAATCATCTTGAAGTGAGGGTACAGAAGACCAGTGGCGGTATCTGGGTCAGTTAACAGGAGCTCTGGTGAAATATTATTTGCTCCCGCAGTCTTTCCATTTGTCCGCTGCTTGATCACTGTCTTTATCTTCGGAGGATGGGTCCGGGTTAGTTACATTTCGAATATTAGCAGTAAATTATCAACATCAATTGCTTTGTTCCTAATATTGAAGAAGCAATTAATTTGCAACTGCGTCCGATAAGAGAAGCCTTTTGAAGTTTGTCTACATTTTTCACCATCAACAGATATTTATCACAACTCAATTCTTCATAATGTCATCATTCAGCATATAGTTTTATTCTCGTTAAACTCGAAATAAGATTATGAGAAGTTTCTAAATATAGCTTGACTGTACGTTATTTAGAACTGGTGTAGCTATGAAATATCGATTTTATGAGACTTTATTTAGATTGATTTTTTTTTGTATTTGTTGTCAAGGGTTCGTTTCAAGGCCGATAATGTTACATTACATTCCAAGCTATGGAGAACATTTCTCCGGGTGTATTCGACATTTTGACGCGCACATTATGTTTGTGGGGAAGGTTTAGGCATTATATAATTTTTTACATATTTTGTAAACTTATGATAATATTATTACTATTGACAATATAATTGACCATAATATGAAACGTTTAATGCTTTTTAATCGTATAATTACCCATAGAATAATTTAATCAGTTTTGTAAATCCCTTTTTACACTGCAACAAATTTTTGAAACTGCAACTTTTTAGCATGTTTTTAAATAAAAATTATAGCTTTTTTCACATGCTGTATGCTTTTTGTAATATTATTTTTATTTAACATTAATCGAATATCATAACTTATTAATTTCTGATAAGTCTGTTATCTTCAAAGTATAAAATTTGGTAAATGGTTACCAGAATATAGATTTGGAAATGGTTCGAATATTTTAAATGTTAT
>WYDF02037728.1:0-40313 GCA_009867245.2 Adranes taylori | reverse complement strand
TATATTCCTCGGAAAACAACGCCCAAAACCAGGTCGTTGCATATCCATAACTTAGCATTAGCTTCTATTAGCGTAATCAATCTTATAGGTATAATTAACTGTGTTGTTGACTATATGTTTAACAAAATATATTTAATTGGAAAGTCTCTATAAAACACTTAGTGTTTACATATTTGAATATTATTTAGCTATCAATATAATAATTGTACAAAACTGCTATATATAAATGCTAGTTACTAGTTTTGCAAGAAAATAGGGAATAATCCCATAATTCCACTATAAATTATATTAGTTATTATTCTGGATAATGGTGTTGCAATATTATTTCTAGACCGTAATTAGCAATGTTCGCATTCATTGAAAAGTCCATAGTAGGTCGGTTTTCGATATTATTTCTGCTCATATTTATCAGTGCAAGCACAGAAACGTTACATATATAGGAAAGATGATATATTGATGTTGGCTCGACATTTTGTAGTTATAAAAGATCGCTTGCGGTAAAGCTGGCTTGACTATAGGTAGTGCAAGCAACAAACAGAATGCGACAAAACGGTACGTACAATATTGCGTACCACGCAAAATTACAAATTAATTATAAAAATTTAATTCTCAACTGTATATTCATTCTGCTTTTGCTCTCTGAATTTATACACGTCCAGATATTTTTAGTAAAATTGATAATAAACTTTATTATATTTATAATGCTTCTGCAAAAAGTTGATCAAGCTTCAGCAGAAAAGAAGCAAAACATCTTATATCGTAACTATCTCTATAATACAATCAATTAATCGAATTCATAACTCACCATTGGGAAAATATCTCTCACCCGAAATCGTCTTTTCACGTAATCTTAGAGAGGGAGAATTCTTATTATTAATTTTATGCTTCATAAAATAATTCGATTTAATATCTTTTTCTCGCACTTTCGTTGGCCAGTCTGTTCGAATTACATTCGATCTAATTGAATTTTATTAGCACAACGGACTTTTTTTTGTTTTCATCTAGAAGGCGCTATTGAAAAGCAGTCTCTGCTTGTTTTACGTCTTTTTCCTGTTTCGGTTTTCTCTTCTAATCATTATTTCCTTTGTGGTTATCTTTTTTTGATCTAACTGCACCGCAAATATTGCGCTATAAAGTTATATCTTAATTATTAAGTACTTTTAATTTGAAAGCGTTATAGATTATATAATTTTTATTGGATATAATTAAACTTAATATTATATACGTTATGATTAATTTACTTTTAACCTTTCTATATATTCATTGTAAGCTTATTATTTGCAGAGGAAAAGATTAAGAAAGTAAAATAATTATATTCTTATAAAATAAATTTATTTTGATTTATATGGATAAAGTAAATTTAATAGAGTAAATTATGAAATTAATATTTGTTATTACTTGTGTCTCAAAAAAATGTTTACCCCGGATGGGACTCGAACCCAGATCTCTCTATTACCGGTCGATTGTTCTTCCAATTGACCTAACGCGCACTTATTCGATGCACAAATAATTTTTAATATATATTTGTTTTCCGTATTAATTAAGATAGACAACTTACATATCGGGATTTGTTTTGAGCACCTATTTACTACCTTCGATCGATTGTTTCGTCAGCGGGTAAATGGAGCCGCCTCGATTTTTTTTTATTAATTTCTTTTCCACTTTATTGGCGGCCGCATGTTTAATTGAATATTTAATGTTTCGTGGTTAAACCTCCACGCTGACATTATTTAATAGAGTAAATTATGAAATTAATACCTCTTATTAATATTTCTTATTATTTATGTCTTCGAATAAGTGCCTGTTAGTTCAATTGGAAGAGCAATCGAGAGGACCGGGTTCGAGTCCCTCACGGGGTAAACATTTTTTCGAGGCACAAGTAATAAGTAATAACTTTTATAATTTACTCTATTAAATAATGCCAGCGTGGAGGTTTAACAATTTTGGTCTCAGTTCAATTTAAGCCTTTCACGATATTCTATAGTGCGTCCTTCTTTTTTATAATTTTCTGCTCAATACTAGCGCAAGATATTTATACTCAAAATTATTATAATCTTGAGGCAAGCGTGCTTGATCCATAATTTTTATTAATCGATTTTTTAAGTTTGACTCAAATTCTGATAGTTAACGCCATTTTGTAACCATTGTTTTCTTTTTCTCGCAACTAGAAGACGTGCCTATGACTTTGTAAATGCATTTATTGGTCTTAAAAATGCAAGGTAAATAGTTTTCAAAAAGGCTGTAAATTATTATACAACGGTTTATTATTTTATTTTATAACTTATCCTTCTGCCTCCATCAGTGTTTCGCAACGATAATTTGCATTTCAACGACAGTTACAATGTCGTCACAACGTTGTCTTGATACTTGAAACATCAAATTTTTAGGGGAGGTTAAATTTTTCTTATGGCCGATTCCAAAGGTTCATTATTGAAAATAATAAACCAAATTCTCTGGAATAAAACTTACATATTACATTTTAGTTTACGGATTACTTCAGTACTAGAAGCATTCAAGCTTTTCATTACTGACAAAATGCTGAGCCAGATAAGTGGGTACACAAATGTGTAAGGAAAAGCATATACGAAAAAAAAACTGAAGGAAATCCAAACCCAAGTAAGTGGGTCGATATAACTGTAGAGGAGGAAGGAAACTACACATTACAGAAATGTTGACTGAAAATAGCTAGGTAGAAAAAAAAGATATAAGTAACGACCCATTAGAAGCTATCCGCGCTATTTATGATGTCGTTGTAAAGAATTGCCTAGACAATTATTCACCTAGTACAAATGTCACTGTTGATGAACGTTTGGCAACATTTTATGGAAAGTGTCCTTTCCGAGTCCTTTCCGAGATATATGAAAGAGACCTGGATATCCAATATATAGAAACCTTGATGTCCTTTCCGATATATTAAAAGAAACCTAGACTTTATGGCATAAAAATATAGATTTGTACGGATTTCGACACAACGTAAAGTTAAACAGCCAAGTTTACACGGGTATAATAATAAACAAACGGGATAAATCAGGGACAAAGAGTACTACTAGATGTGGTCAAACTTTATTTTGGAACACGGATATGAGTTAGTACTGACATTTTTTTTACTTCCATTCCTCTGGCAGAAGTTGTACACGATATCTCGTACATAGACTGACTAAGTATATAAAATTCATCATGTGTCCGATGGATCTGATGCACAAAATATAAAACTCCAATTTTCTGGCTATATATTCATACTGGTTAGCTGAAGAAGCACACCAAAACTCACATTGAACAAATAATATGTGTATATCCTGTTATAGGTCATAGTTTCATCTCCCTTGACCGGATCTTCGGCTTTATCGAGATAGAGATAAAAAAGGATAAGTGATATCAACTAAAGGAAAAATTTACGACATTATGTCACAAGTCTCTACAATAAAACAAGTAGGATGGGATTGTCGAGTGCTTGACTTTAGACAATTGAAGAATCATACTATGAAGTTGGGAAGGAGGGTCGTGGCATTTTAAAATATCTAAATATAGAAGAGTCTACAATACAAAATTTTGGAAAGGAAAAAAATTGGAGATTAAGGAGAGACAAATTATTAAGTGGAGTGAATCAACACTTCACTGCAACCTGGTGTATAATTCCGTAATCTCAAGGCCAAGGATACAAGTTCAAAATAGTGAAACTATTGAAAAAATCCAACTTTTAAAACCTTCTTGTGAAACATTATGGGTCTGACTAGTGATAGCCCCAAAATGTACAGATTTTTGTGCATTTCATGGTCTGTAGAATAACAGTAAGAAGGCGTCAACGGGAAGAAGATTTTATAATTTAAATTATATGTTATGGTATGTGAACCATCAGAGGAAGTTTCACTTCTTGTAATTTAATTTTTTCTCGTTTCTATTATGAGTACTTAAAATTTTTTTATCAATCATATACCATATACGTATGTAATACGTATGTAATAGTATGTAATACGAATGTAATACTTATGTAATACGTATGTAATACGTCTGTAATACGTATGTAATACGTATAGGTATAGGAAATATATAGGATTCATGTTTTAGCATTTCTTTTTCACTTGAGTACGTCTCTTGTATTCACATCAGTGCAAACTATTTATACGCAGTTCGAAGAGGAGACCACATGAAACAAATTACCATAAAAAGAAATTTTTCAAAATAATTTTTTCTTGCTCAAAAATTTAAAAGAATGTCGTATTTCTCGATGTCTGTGCATACGTATATGTCTGTACGTTCAAAAAGTACTCCTAACCTATTGTACCGATTTGTATAAAATTTGGTACACATAAGTGTTCCACAAAAATATCTTCTTTATTTTTTTCATTAATCCTATATGGCGGAAATGCGCAATTTTTTTTACACTAAAATTTCTCTTTTTAAACTAGGAGGCTGAAATTTGGCTCGTATTATGCGTGGCTCGTATTATACGTCGAACAAAAGAAGTCCGATGGCTCTGGCTTGTATAGAACGCGACGTTATCACGTCCAAAATTTGAAAATATTTTTCAGTATTTCGAAATCTATAGATAGGACATTCGAATAAACTTTGTTTTATTTGAAATATTTTTTCTAAAATCACAATTTAATATAGAAACAAGGTGTTGAAAATTGGAGGTCCATTTTCTCGAAAAGTTTCGCAGTAATTTTTTTTTACTTCTTGTATCGAAAACTCCTTTAATATTTAAGGTATTAACTGAGTTTAAAAGAAAACGGACGGCTTAGTGTCAGAGTAATTGACGTTTTTTCTATATATCTCCGTTCCTATGAAAGTTGTAAAAATGAAACTTGGGGACATATGTATGTCTAAGAAAGCCTTAATTGTACCAATATGAACAACTAAATATACCTAACTGATTTTGAGCAATAACATTTTTTTCAAAAAACTTTTAGTAACCCTGTATATTATCCGATATTTTGATATCCCTTGTAATTTTAATTCAAATAATCCCCCACATAGTGGGTCTAACTCTTGTCGTTTCAAAGATACGACCCTTAATAACTTAAAATTTCGCAACTTATCGCCATGACAACCGACATTCAACTGTCGTATATACATGTCAGGCTAAATAATAGCACATATATGCAAAGTTACAGGAAAAAATATTTTACGCTGTATGAGACCTATCGACTGTGCTCTTGCAATTGAAAAAATGTTTTTATAAATGGCGGGTGCATATTATAATTTTGAGAGGGGTTCAAAATGTTCATTTTATTCAGATATTCAATTATTAAGCTAGAAGATCTCGAATTTTTGATCACAGATAGTATCTTGTATTATGCGTCGAAAGATATTAGTGCCATGCTTGAAATTGATGTAGAGCGCGATGTTGTTTCATTTAAAATTTTACAAACTTTTTCATATATTTCAGGAAATATAAAAGACAGTATACTTGAATAAGCTTTGTTGTATAGTGTACAAAAAGCTCGTTCAATTTTATTTGATTCATTTTTTTGGGAAATTACAATTTAACATATTTACAGGGTGTTGTTGTTTTTTAAAATTTGCGATCCGTTTTGGCTATTGTACTACATTAAATGTACTACATCTAACTTTGACCTCCTATCAACCCGCACTAGCCAGCGTGATAGGAAATGACTAATTTCCTCTCGATATAAAATTGGGGATTATTGCGAGAGGCCTATGTTCAGCAGTGGACGAGAAACAGGCTGTTTGATGATGATGATGATGACTACATTAAATACCTCAGTTCCTATGAATGTTAAAAGCATAAAACTTGGGGAACACAGGGACCTCAATTTTGCGCAAAGCGGAGGCGGTAAAAAGTGACTCAAAAGCGGCACTGGGGAAAAAATAAGTCAAAAACGGCAGCAGGCTACGCCGTAGGCAAATCTGGGAACCAGGGATTTAATGGGTAAGCGAATTCATGCATGAACGAATTCAGAAGGCTTCTCACGCCAGAATGCTCTTTTAGAAATTAGTTGAAAAGAGAGTCAATAGTGATTCTAGGCCACGGTAAAAGCGCCGTAGGCAAATACTGGGAAAAAGTGCGAACAGAGAAGCTATTCACACCGTACGCAAATATGGCGACCGGGGGATTCATACGTAGGCGATTTATAGGTTAGACTAATTTCGATTAGTTCACCCTAAACAACTATAGTGCAAATTGAATTTAATAGACGACTTAATAGGTGACAGTCAAAATTAAAAGATTCAACTTTTATATTATGCAAGATAAAACGAAACGTAGGACTTGCAGTATATGAAAGATGGGGTGGCGATCACGTCCACAATTTTTTATTAATATAGTTATAATAACATTTTAAGTATTATTAATTAAAAAAGTTATTGGCATAAAATCAAAACTCACTTTGTGCAAAAATTAGTGTCAAAACTATCATTATCCAATCCTTAAATGTTTTTATTTTAACAATGCTATGATGGTGGGGCTAATACGTCCGTTTACAATAACTCGGTGTATATGATAGGTAACAATAAATTTTAGGAAAGTTAAATGCTACCAAATACGCATCTTTTAAAAATATTTTCAGATATACAGGGTATTTCAATAAAGTGTTATATCATAGAGTTAACTTTTTCTAAATTGAATATCCTATATATATAACTTTTATTTAAAATACTTGGCAACCCTAGAACTCCTGTGCAATTATAAAAGTCATCCGTACAGCGGTTCGGAAGTTACAATAATTTTTGTGAACAAAATGTACATTAATACCTCGCTGTGTGAAAACTCTTCGAAATTAAGAAATAAAATTTGTCGTGGCCATAGGCTAAGATCAGAAAATTATGCCTTTTCATTAACAGATATACAGGTTGGTCAGTATGAAAATATCAACTTAGCTGACTTTGAAGTGATTTTTTCAGTTTCTTAAAAGGAATTTTCCTGTACATTTTTACAAAAGGTGATGTAGAATTTAATTTTTTGGGTTTTATGATGAACTTGAAGATTTAAAATTGCAATGATAGTCATATGCATAATAAAATATCAAGTTAGTGAGAAAATTAATAAAATAAAAGAAAACAAGAAAACAAGAATGCGACATGTTAGATTGAATTGTCAGAAGTGTAGTTAAGATTATTTGGTGCGTAAAAAATGAATTATTCAAAAACTGAATTGATAGATATTGTCACGGGGTAGATTTGTAGTAGAATTTTTTTCTTTCCAAAATTCATTTAATAATTTTTATCAAGTGATATTTTTTTAAAGAAGAGAATTTCTTAATACAATTCAATTTCAACATTTCGGCAATCATTTATTATATTTAAAATTAAAATTTATTTTAAGAACGTGTGGAATGTTTTCTAATTTCCTTAGTTCATGAATTAAATAAAATCAACGAATGTTTTGACATGCACTAAACAATGAACAGAAACAATCTATATTTCCTTGATGCTACTTCTAAATATAATATGTCTTTTGATTTAATCGTAAAAATAACGGAAACAAAAAGCATAGCACAATAAATGTCGTAAGACTTTTTGAAATTATGATCATGCATTATGGTTTTGGGTTTGGCGAAAGTAAGACCAAAAAGTAAAAATTGAGTAGAGTATAAAAGAAAAGAATTTGTTTTTGGGATTGGTATCAAGTATAGAGCTTTAAAATAAACTTTTTAATTTCTGGATTTATTTTTTGTTTGAGTAATTGGTTTTTGGAATTATACTAATGGAAATAAAAATTTGCTTATTGTAAATTCTATTTTATTCATCGCCATTTTATTTCATTCTTTCATTTTTTATTCATTTTATTTAACGTCAATATTTAACTTCTGAATTATTAAAAGGAAATATAATTACTGAAATATTTTTAAAATCTAATCAAACAGAAATAGAATTGCTGAATAATTTTCAAACCTGAATAATGATTTTTATTGACCTATCCTTCATTTAATTACTTTTTGTTTAATTTTACCTTTCCTAATTATATATGGGTTTTGTTAACAATTCCAATTACTACGCACCCCAATAACAGAGGTCCGCCCATTTTGTTACAGTATGATTTTCTTAGAAGGAGCATCCGAAAGGAACCCGCTCTTGGCGCGTAGATTTTATAGTGAAAAATATCCAGAAAGGAGACATCTGGAAAAGAGTTTTCTAAAATACCCGCATCAACCATGCTATGTTACATATCTGCAACGACAAGAATAAAATAGATATGCAGCAACCATGAATAGAACTGATTCATTAAAAAGTATCACCAGTATAAGGGTAATTAATTATTATTACAACAAAATCAACAAAAGTTCTTAATCTTAGTCCTGATGATGGTTTAAAAAACTAATAAGCCGAAACGTCGACACCGATGTCATACAAATGATATTAAATATATTTCATTTGTCGAAAAGTTCGAAGAATTTTATTTATAATTAGAAGCACCGCCGGATATGAAAATTCATAAGATTATTATTGTTTAATAAAGAAAATTCGCAATTTGAAATTAATTTATTTGTCGGTCCTTCTACATCAAGTAAGAAGCACTCAGACTTTATTGATATAGTTTCTTTAATAATTACAAACTTCATAAATTACAGTTCGAATTTGAATCAATATAAGTAAAGCTTGTATATTATGGAAGTGTATCTACATTTATTTTGAGAAAACTTTCCTTGCCAATTGCGAATGCACAAAGGGATGTTTAAATTATCAAATACAATTTCCTACATCCGGTAGTAACTTATTGCGCTCCAAAGAAAATGCATTTTAAGAAACTTCCACAAAAGCATTTTCTAAGCGCTTTGAAATGTTCTGTTCCACCAATAAGTTGGTGTTAGTTTCAAAAAAACGAGTCAATTCGCACAAAAGAAAATTTTATTGGAAAAGTTTTCACCTTTGTTATATAGATAATTTTTCGATGTTTCTTATTTGACTTTAATAACTGATATGTTATATAAACATTTTCAGAATAATCTCTCATAATGTTTTTAAAAACTTATCTAGACATTATATAAGTTCGCCTGTAGAATTTCTTTGTTATATTATTCCTATTATTGTTTGTCTTAATTTAAGATGATTTGAATTCGTATTCAACAGATAATACTGCATCATTCTTTTCTCAAAGGTTTCTTTCTCAGCTAATTTAAAACTGCATATTGTATTTGAGCTAGTATATTACAAACTTGTATCTTTGTTACACTGTAAAAGTGTAAATTATAATTTTAAGACAAACTTGCCATATTTAGATTTTATGATCCGCTTGTATTCTGTGTGCCAAATCTTATTGAAATTGGTTTAGTTTAATCTACTTATTTAACACCCGGCTACACAAAACGATCATTTTTCAAAAATCAGACACCAAGAAACAGACATTGATTACACATCTTTGCTCAAATGTGCTTACCAATGAAAGTCTTGGAATTCAGATATTTTATAAATTCTTTAACATCCGCGTACCGGTGTAATACGTATATATAATATGGCAAATGAAAGATAAAATGGATAAATAGATAGTATGTGAAAGATAAAATTTATTAAATATTACAGTTGATGTCGTACTCTCAATAATTCAATTAATTAATAATCGCATAAGCACTTCCTTAATAAATCATAAATTAAATGAGAAATTCTCTAACAATATATCTAAACTGACTAATCTAATTCATGAAAGAAATATAATATGTATAATTAAATATAATCTAATATATATTAATCAATCAATTAATCATAGTCAATTAGTTAAATTAAGAAGAAAATATACATATATAATCCAAGATGTAATCGTAATACGTTAAAATAAAAATATAAAACCTAGGAGAAATGGTCAAAACCGACAGGTTCTACAAACCTATATACATCTGTGCAAATAAAAACATCAGACCAGTTGCCCGGCAATAAAAGTGAGCGGCATATGATCATGTCAAAGCTTTGTACTTGGCGAAACTACAAGCGGCTTGTTCTTTATCTATGCACAAGTGCATCGTCGTGTTTAAAATTTGCGATGTCTAGTTTTTTTTTGAACAAAGAAAGGCGACCGTTTAATATATATTTTCCTTTTGTCGGCTTATGCAAGTTTGGACAGGAAATTTCATCCTACCACAATTCTCTGAATGTTCGTTAAGCTTTTTACCCTTTTGTCGCTTAACAACCTGAATCGATATTAGTTTAACGTATTTTTGACGGAGGCGTTTTTCTATGAGATATTTTGATATTTGGCCGCATCAAGCTGTTATTTCCACCGCTGTTGTGACCACCACCTATTATAAACTACCACCACTTGCATTTTTACTAGATAACTCAACGAAATAATGCAACTTTGATCCTTAAATTTTCTTAACGTATCAGGAACAAACTCTTGATTGGTGGGAAGTATAACCTTCCTAGACATTTTGTAGCAGTCTTCTTTCAAACTCCGCCTTGTCGCGTCAGACGCCGTCTAAAACTATCGGCTTAGGCAACAAAATTCGCATAAAAGAAGCCATCCAGGCCACTGATCAAACAAGCGCAATTTTCGAGTTGTTGTCTTTGGATGGCTGCGAGAGCCCAATCCCGCTAGTCTAAAGATTCAATTCTGAAATAAGACATAGTCAATTACTTTTGGTCACCGAGAATGATCGCAGTCAGTGTTGATCTGATCTTAAAGCGTTATAGTAAAATTTAAAATATTCAAACAACATTTTAAATATACGAAAATAAAATAAGTAAATTAAAATTCTACAGAATAAAATTCAACTTCTGCCAGACAACAAAAAAAGGTTAAGTATCCGACGACACATATTCTGCTGAATCTTTCTATTCCCAATTAATTATCATTTTCTTCTAGTCTTATTCTAATATCATTTTCCCATTTTCCTTGACATCAATGCAAGATATGGAGCCACCGACGCCAATTTCAGTACTTCGGCAGAGACCAAATTCATTCCGTCAATGCAACTTATTAGTCAATATCCTCAGCATCATTATTCATCAACGAAAAGCCATGTATCATAACGTTTCAATGCATTTTTACGCCTGCACGTATATATACGAAAAGCCTACCGCCAACAGCGCATCGATAAGGTTCTACATCGCCAATGCTCCATTCGATCTTTATCCGTGTATTATCCAACCAAGGTTCATTTATTTATCCCAGTTAACTTCAACGCCGTTGGTACAGAAGAGAACTTTTGTTCCAGAACCGTACTCAGAGCTGAAGACAAATAATACAATAAAATAAGAAAATCATATTTCGTTCGAGACGAACACAGTTCGCATCTACTTCTTTTGCGGTAAAAATTGGCCAGTGCACTCCACGGTTGCTCAGTCTAACATCGTCAGAAACACTACAGTTATATTTCCTACGTTTTGTATACACTAAAATATTTTGTGGGCTGGTACGAGGGTTCGCTGAAGACGCCGATCCACGCTTTCGGGCACGATTGTTGAGTTCTAGGGCAACTCCTCTTCTAAAATCAAGTACCGTAAGATGCTCCTCGGGATTAAGTTTTTTATAGAGGATATAACTGTTGACGAAAGCAATATCAACAATTCCCAAAATAGGCGGTGCCACCAGTTTTGGAACCTATTTATACAATATGCTTGGTGATACAATAAGTCGGTCCGCTTGATCTCAAGTCGGTTTCTGACGATGTTAGACATACGCCACCCTTATGTTTATAGTCATCAACAATGTGGGCACTATTTATGTCGATCTTGGTAACGTCTTTTTCTTGACGTTTGACAGTAGTCAATTCTGTGCCATGGAAGTTACATAAAACTATGCGATCCTGTTATCGCACCATTTGAAAAATGATATGCCCATTATCACACTCTAAGATCAATATCACCTCGCCGAAAGGTTTTATCTTCTTTCATATTATTTGATGGTAATCCTAGCCGATCACGCGGAATTGTTCATATGCTAAAGTCTTTTCAGTTTTTAATTTTTTTAGTAAAAAGACTGATGTGAAATAATTGTCGAAATATATTATCCGATTAGTGCCCCAATAAGTTTTGGTCAAAGTCAAAACGACTCTTTCACCCAATCCGAAGTCCTGAAATTTTTTTTCGGCTATTTCGTTTTTCCATTGGTACACGTCGAATTTCTTTATATATCCGTTCTGGTCACCCAGGCACCATAGTTTTGAACCACTTTTGATGGGTTTTTAGGGTGGTATTGCTTCAACGTATAGCGGGTTTTGAAGATTATCATGAATTCGTCAATTGCAAGTTTCCTAGTTCCATTATTTAAAATGTCAAAGTGTTCATTCAAGATTGTCACAAAAGATCTTATCTTATAAATTTTATCTTTGTTGTTAAGAGGTATTGTGGAATTGTCATTTATATGAAGGTATTGCAAAAACGACTTCTAGGCATTACCCTTTTTACTATTGGTATTCCAAGATCTTCAGCGCATGACCAGTAATGTGTATAACTTGGTACTATATGGTAGCCCATAAAAAGTTAAGTACTAGAAAAGCTAACAGTTCACATTTTTTAAAGTTCATAGTCTTTCCACGTTGATTAGTATATACTGCGTAGTTGTAAGGGTGTTCATAATAAATTTCGTAGAAATAAGGTATAGAGTACCGCAAATTACACATACATTTGTATAAAATTTTGTTATATAAAGATGATGTATCGGTATTGCAAGTTTTGTTTCCAAGTAATTGCGAAATTTGACTAGGGCACTGCCGAATAAGCAGTCAGCAAAATAAACTATTAAAAAATACTAAATATTAAACATAGGTTATAGAAACAACCCAATTTCTTAACATAGATATGAAAGACTAGTGAACTCGTGAATTCACCTCCCCATGAATTCCCCGGTGCCTGCTGTTTGCCCCCGGCGCTACGCGTGCTTTGACTGCCGATACCTTTTAAATTTGACTATCCATGAATCCACCTTCCCCCGTGTTTGCCTACGGCACGGACAGCTTTGTAGTCTGCTCTGTCCTGACTCACTCTTCGGAAGCTTCTTAGATGGCAATCTGATATGCGAAGGACGCCAGACTGCCAAGAACATTTTAAATATTATACGCCAAGAAAATTGCTAATTTCTTTTCAGACGGACATTTCAAGACATTTATATTCATTGCTCTTGAAGAAATACAGATAGATGAAAATATATTAGCAAATTTACAATTAGTACGTACTTTTAAAAGTAATAAAAAACGATTTATGAAATTCTTTGAGACTAGAATACGTTTAAAATGTGAGAAAATGTTTTGGCGTTTGTTAAGTAGGAAATGGACCGGTTTGTGAAACATGTGAAAAATGCACAACTTTCAAAATCATTTTCCTTATTTTTTTCAACTGTACAAAAAGCTATGTATTGCTGGTGTGTACTAATTTTGGAAAGACGCATTTATAGCCTTACGAAAAAGTGGTGAACCAAAATTGTACGATAGTAAATAAAATGTCTAACCCGATAAAAATTGTAAGTTGCAATTCATGCTTGCGTTTTCTTCTAACATTGAAGCAATCATGTAATTCATTATAATCTTGGCTTTCTACGATATAACAAATCTTTTTCACTAGGTCTTGTTACGGTTTACTTGTTACAGAATTAATCAAAGCAGGGTCGTAATTTGTTTATGCTTTTTTATATTTTATTCTGTTTGTATCATAATTTACTCTTGCATAAGATTCAGGGTTGGGTTAGAATTCGTTTGTTGTTAATTCTAATAATAAAGTCCTTAATTTCTTAAATGATAAACACAGAAAGGCAATAACAAGTTTCAATAGTTTGGTTCATTGTTCAAGTATTTATAACTTCAAAAATACGCCTCGAACCACGTTTTTAATTGAATGACCATAATGTTGATACTAAATATAATCCAAAATATGTTAGGCTGATTCATTTCTTTTCTTCCACTCAAAATAATAAAGCAAATAAAGCGTGACGAACTAAATATGATTGTATATATTATATTATATTTGATTTATTCATCATGAGTACGGCTCTGGAATGAAGTTCTTCTCTGAACCAACGGCTCTGACAGGATTAAATAAATTATTCTTGGTTGAATAATATGTAGATGATGATCGAATGGAGCATTGGGGATGTAAAACTTTATGAACTGTTTCGATGCGCTGTTGGCGAAGGATTTTCGTAGATATGTGCACAGGTGTAGAAATGCATTGAAACGTTATGATAATTGGCTTTTTGTTGATGAATAATGATGCTGAGGATATTTACTAATAATTTGCGTTGACGGATTGAATTTGGCCTCTGCCAAAGTACTGAAATTCGCATCGGTGATATCCTCGTTCTAGGTACCGTATTCTTCTCGTGTGACTCTCCATATCTGACATCGATGTCAAGAATAATGGCAAAATAATATGAGAATAAGAGTAGAAGAGAATGATAATTAATTGGGAATCGAAAGATTCAACAGAAGATGTCATCTGCTACTTAACCTTATTTTTGTTACGTAGAAGTTCCGTAGAATTTTATTTTTATTGAATTTTATTTTTACTTGTTTTATTCGTAGAATAATATATTGTTTGAATATTTGATATTTTATTATAATGCTTTAAGATCAGATCAACACTGGCTGCGATCATTCTCGCTAACCAAAAGGAATTCACTAAGTCTTATTGATTATTGACTCGAAGATTACGTCTCATTTGATTCTGGCCTGGAAGGCTCCTTTAATACGAATTTTCTGGCAAGAGAAGCATCCGTTGAGCTGTAGTGTTTTGCATAAGCCGATGGCTTACGACGGCGTCTGCCACAAAAATAGCTGGAGTTAGAAAAAAGCCTCTGCTACAAAATGTTTAGGAAAGTTATACTTCCGGCCAATCAAAAGTCTCTTCCTGATACGTTAAGAAAATTTAAAGATCAAAGTTGCATTATTTTGTTCATGGTTATCTAGTGAAAATGCAAGTAGTGGTGATTTCTAAAAGTGGTGGGTCACACCAGCGGTGGAAATAATAGCTTGATGCGTCAAAATGTCAAAGTGTCTCATTGAAAAAACGCCTCCCTCAAAAATACGTAAAATATAATATACAATCAGATTGTTAAGCGCCAAAAGGATATAAAGCTTAACCGTCATTCAGAGAATTACAGTAGGATGAAATTTCTTGTTTAACCGAAATCGTGATTTAAAATGATAATCATAAGAAAACTCATTGGAAATATCGGAGACGTATATATCTACATCAATAAGAGCCGCTACTACTTTACAACCGGCGGCTTTTATAAAGCTTTTAGCGACATATGTCGCACCTCACTCATTGCAGCGAAATCTATTTGATCTTTACGTATGTTTGCGTATATATGCATATGTGTAAGTTTGCCGGAATCATGTGTTCTTTTGACGGTTTATGTTCGTTTTTATTTTCACGTATTACGATTATATATTGTACAATTTATATCTGTTTTCTGTCTTAACTAATTTACTTACGATTAGTTGATTGATTAATATATATTAGATTACATTTAATTATACATTTTCTATTTCTTTCATGAATTAGATTAGTCAATTTAGACATATATTATTAGAGGATCTCTCATTTAATTTATGATTTATTAAGGAATTGTTTATTGCGATTATTAATTAATTGAACTAGTGAGAGTCCGATACCAATTTTAATCAACATTCCTAAAGTCATATTGTATTTTGTACCTAGTTCTTAAATTAAATCATTATTTCTTGTATTATATCTCTTAAAACCTTGCCAAGTATCAGAGTTGTAATTTTAATTTAATAAAGTAGTTTTCATTAATCTTTTTATATAAAATGTTCCTGTTTTTCTTTCAACCCCAATTATATTCACTAGTAAGCAATAAGTAAACCACATTTTCCCTACACATACAAGTTCAACTGGTACAGAACATCTTTTACAGTATTTGGCTCCAACACTGTAAGAAAATAATCAGTGTAAGTTGAGCAGTCGTTGCTGTGTGACACTAACGAATACATTCAATTAAATGACAAAACCGTTATACAAAACGTATTCTTAGTTGCATGAATCATAGAATAATGTGTAATCGAGAGTCCCGTGAGGAACTTATCGATAATTATGAAGTATTAAACTTAACCACCTATTTTAGATCATATACGACCTTAGAGACCCACCGGGAACAAAGGGTTAAATTAATGTATGTATAGACGATATTATTAATTCTTTAATTTTGTCAAAAAATTCTTTATATTGAAGTTACATTACATAACGTTTTACTAAATACATTGTACATTACTCTTTATGTCAATAAAAACACAATATACAATGTAAATTCGATTCATCATTTCTGTCAATATTACAATGATAGAATTTAACTAGCTAAAGAGGAATTATTTACATTTTCCTCCTGAAGGGAAGTACAGCAAATTAAATTGCCAATAGATGCTTGGAACTGGATTTTAGTGTTACGTATTTTGCACAAAAGATAATGTCCAAATAATAAATTTCCAATTATTCAATTGGATAAATTATTTGCAATATTTGCGTTATAAAGTTGTGTGCAAATAACCTAAACGGAAGAATGTACAGTGGAACAGGATCTCACTATGTTGGCAGGCTCTGCCGGATTTAAGCGTGTATTTATTCCCCAATATGCCAATATGCAACAAGATATAACATAACTGTTATTCGCGTCCTTAATATCACACATATATTCAACTTCATCGAATGCATTCAATTATTTACAAAAAAAATAATCGTAAATCTATTAATATTAAAGTATTTTTTTTTTGAGATTATAGTTTTTGTATAGCTATATAGATGTCTAACTATTTTTCGTTATCCACAACTGTTTTTATATTTAATGAACCAGGAAATAGGTGAAAAGTGGAAGTTGTACATGTTGTTTATAGACCTAAAGGCTGCGTTCGATAAATTAATAAGAAAGAGATTGTGGGAGAAAATGTAAAAAACGATAGAAAGAATGATAGGGATGACAAGAGGAATGTATGAGCGAACTAAAGTATGAGCGAGAGTATGACCGGAAATTTGTTCAATATTTGGACAATTGGGGTTAGCAGTACTAGGCAAAAAAAGGGATATGGACGATTAGTAATGCGGATGCTATTATTACCATGGCAGGCGCAGTAGGACAGAAAAGGCGGATGTGATAAAGACAGTTAAAAGATAATGGATTGAAGAATTGAATGCAGAAAAGATAAAAGTGATGGTATGGCAGAGAACAGGGAGGAAAGTAAAAATTTAAAGGTGAGAAAATAGAAGCGTTTAAAAAAATATAAATATTTGGGATATATGTTGACGCTGAATGGAACATGAAGAATCTTGTTGACATAGCAGCAAAGAAAGCGAGGGTGCAATGCAAAAAATGTGATACCGATGGGAATGGAAATTTGGAAAATCGATAAAAATGTGGATAAATATTACGGATGTGTGTGTTAGAAATATAATGATATTGTCGCGATTAAAATTTGGCACTACCTACAATTAGGCTAGTCTGCACAAACTCCGTTCATTGTAAAAACTCTCAATTTCTTAGGGATCACAATATACTATAAAAGTTTAATTGTTGGTAAAGCTAGGAGGTTTTATTTCAGCTTGATTGGAATGAAACTATAAAGAAATAAAACTTCCCTTTAATATCAACTTTTAGGGGCAATAACTATTTACGCTGTGCAGCTTTCGAATTAGTTAAATATAAGACCCTTGCCTAATTAGAACTCTGAAGCAGCGTTAAATAAACAAGTGCGGTCCTGGGATTTTGCTTAAATGATCACACGATTTAGGACAAACACTAATAAAGAAATGAAGCAGTCAATCAGTTTCAAAATTCTATTCTCAATCAATAAATTTTTAATACATTCGTGATACAATAAAATACAGCAACTGTTCCAATGCATTTTACTTCGATAAATAATGCTTCGATCAACACATTTCAGATGTTTAAATAAAGTCACAACTCTACTCTAATTTAATGCAGTTTAGGTTCTACATAAAAATACTAAGTAAATACAATTATTTCTCATTATTGCATTATTAGGTAAATATCTATTGTGCAATAATCAAATCTAACTTGAACGTTATTTCTATTCTTAATATCGTACATTATTAAATTAAATGCTTGGTTACTGATCGACTGCGAGCATATCTGTAGTCTCTTTAGATAAATAAGAAAGATTTACATGCCTTTACTAAACTGAACGGATTTTAGTCGTCGCATAATGTCAAGCGACAGAATAAATACATGAACATGAGTGATTACTTTCTTTACTTCAAGTTAATTAAGCACTGGGGAAAATAAAGAGAGCGGTTACTAAGCGTCTCTACGAAACTGAGTGCAGTGGCTCGTACAGAAATACAATGCCTTTAAAATGAGTCAAATTAGGAATAGTGCAATCTAAGTTCTAGTAATGCCAATCGTATACTGTTAGTTTAAGTACTATTGTCAACTTTCTTTCATTCATTCAAATATTCTATTTTATTTAAAGTTTAATGTCAACATACATTAATCAATGTTTATTGTATGTTGCATTACATTTCATTGATATTATTTATCTGTCATTATTTGAAATGACTAGATCTATGCTATATTTGCAACACCTTGGTATATTTTAGTTTTTAAACTCCATTTAATCAAACGATCCAGGTGGATGCTGTATTTGAATGCTGTATTTAGCGTTTTAATGGTGTAGTCATTTCTATCGTTACAATATATGGGGCTAAAATTTGGACGGTATATGAAAGAGAGCAAGAAGAAAGAGTGTAAATCGGATGTCTGAAGAGAATAATAGGAGTAGATAGGGATCGGGATTGACGCCGTACGAGATTTTACTGCAGGAATATGAAAAGTATATATGCCACTGGGTGGATTAAAGGAAACGCCGAAGTTTTACATATAGGAGGTTATGGATGAGAATGACAGGTTAGTTAAGATTGTGTGTCTGACAGGAATGAATGAGGTAAAAAGGATAGATGTAGGAATAATTGGTTTCTGAGGAGGACCTTTTTCGGTTTTCTAAGAGAATAAGTACTGTTTGTGTTTTTTATGTTTGTTGTTTTCTTTATCCTTGTTTTTGTTATTTTTGTATAGAGTTTATACTGATTTCGTATGGTTAGTACATCATTCCGCTGAATGAGATTGATTTAGTGCCAATATGCGTTTTTCTTAATTAATTAGGACAGTAGGGGGATAAGAATAGGAGAGGGAGAAATAAAAGATTTAGCTTGCGTTACATATTATTTTATGTAACTAACTTGTTTATCATGGTTTTGTTGTATATGTTTTTGTGTTGAGTTTTGTATATTGAGTATTGAGTTTTGATTTGTATGGTAGGTAAAATTGCAAAAAATAGATATGAAAGTAGTGTCCATTTAATAAAAGTGTGCTTTATCATGCAATGTATACACACGCATTGCCATGTGCCGACAATCAAGGCACCATATTCCAAATTGTAACATAATTATGATTTTATAAATAAACTTCAAGAAATCATAGGAAATACTACACTGAAAAACATTACGTTGATCGTAAATCAATGTGCGTATAATTTTTTATAAGCACTTGCCGCATTATTATGATTGCAAAATGTCCTCAAACGAAAAGTTGGATATGAAAATAGAAGTTTTAATGAAAACTAGAAATTGATTATATTTTTCTTTCTCTTCTAACAGATAAATCAGTTTGACTTTTATGCTCAAATTCAATATCTGTATTAAAAAAGTATTATAATATTAAATAAATTATAAAGACATCAAAGGCCAAATACGAAAAGATAATTAGGTAGAAGAACAACAAAATATATTTAACGCACAACGTTTTTAATCGGATTTGGCAGCAATCGGTATATTGTCAATATTGCAAAGGAATATTGTCAGTCAAATATAAAGAAAATAATTAAGTCATCTACTGAGGAAAAATAATGCATGTTTAATCGCTATTATAGAAGTAGGTTTTTTTTTTTGGTAAAAAAGACAATTGTAAATCTGGAGTTTGTCCAGATTTACAAGTAAAAAGACTCTTGGAGAATTTATTACCATTGGAAAATATTGCGTCATATCAACTAATGGCGCACGATCAACTTCAAATATGAAGGTAGGAATCACCAGACTGTTATATTTAATGAAGTTTAATACTTAACAGGAAGAGAGAATATTTATTAATTATTACATAATTCACCAATAGAATCTTTCCGCAAAAACTTTAAATATGTCAAATGTCACCACCATCTTTGTAAAACTTAGTAATATTCTCAAATCATTAAATCACGGCCAATTTAAAGAAATTTTAAAATAGTAATTTGGATTACAATATTGCGTTGGTTGAATAGAATAGTGATATATAGTTCCTAAAAGAATGTTTTTTTTGTCACGGTATACGTTTGAAACTTGTTCCTAATTGGAACCTATAATACATAAAATTCATGTTTGTTTTATAAGTTTGTTTTTTCCACCATCTCTTTTGCTTCAGTTCATTGAAAACTAACTAAATAATAAATAGATAAACGTTTCTACTTCAAACCCGCTAGCATAGTTTTGTAAGTTCAATACGCAACGCAAAATTTGTAAATATATTATTCAATGTTTATTATGGTTCCAGTACAAAATATGAATGAACAACAAGCGACTTCTGCACTAAAAGCGGATGAAATCTGCCGTACCGACCACTGTCATGCTGCACTGATATTTACGTATCTGCATGCCGCGTTGGATTCAAAGCGATGATGATTCCTGAGATATATCTCCAAAAATTGTCGTCAAAAGCTAATTAGAAGCGATTATAATAAATACCGTACCGTTTTCTACCAGAACGAGATATATGAAAGATCAAACGATTGTGTGGATAATACTTCTGTTCTGCATTGTTGAGTTAAGCGTTGATGAATGTAAAGTTTATTTTATTTATATAGAGGCAACTCTTATAAAAATCATCGTTTAAATTAGCAATTAATTTACAGTCAAAAGCAAGTCTCTTCTACGTGCATAATTTTTGAATTTTACAGTTTCTTTAATTTGAAAATTATAGTAAATATTTGGATATGATAAAATATTTAATTACGTGTACGTTTTATTGAACGAAAAACTAAAAATACCTATGTTTACTGCTTCTATAACAGTAATTACTTTTGCTTGTCACTTTAAGGCATCGATTTACTGAGTTTTAGATTCTGAGTGTGGAACCAGAATTCTGGTCAATAAAATAGAGGATCTATGCTAAAAATTTATAATCTAAGAAATCAAATACAATTGTATGTAGAAATGAGAACATTCATTACCTCATTTCAACGATAAAAACTGAATGGTGATTTTGCCTTTCTTTTCGACATAATTCAGCACCTGTATGATTTAAATATGGAATTTCAAGAAAAACATTGGTGGATACGTCAAATTTTCTACAAAATTGCTACGTTTGAAAACAAGCTTAAAATTTGGAACAATCATCTGTTGTTAAAGAACACGTCACATTTTCCATACTTGAGAAAAGAAACTCGTTCAGAAACAAGAAAATAAGCCCAAGATATATCATAAAATACTAATGATAGCTGGAAATACTGGACATACCAGAACATACAAAAATTAATTATAGAATTTGAATGGCGATTTCAAATACTTAGATCCGAAAAAATCGTTGATAACTTCAATATTTTAAAATGGATAGATGCTTCATTCGAAAAATTGCACACTCATGATCAGGAAATATAAGAATTAGTTTAAAAATATAGGCATGGTGGACACGTGTTACTGACACAGTGGTTGCTGTTGTCAGCACCCTCTCATAGCAATATAGGCGCAAGGTTTACTACACTGAATTATGAGGCCAGTGTTCTATCAGTACGATATATGCCTCTCTAAACAAATGCTTAAAATTCTACTTATAAGTTACAAATACATTCAAGTTTGCTTATATGAATTTATTAACTAGCTGTATATTGCATTTGATGTAATGCATTTTAATAACTTTGTATAATGCATTTGGACGAACTAGCATCTTTTTAAATTGAGATGAGCCATTAAAGTGTTTTTTGTCTAACCAATGAAGAGCAAGTGAACGTAACAATCAAAGTTCGCCTCGTATCTCCTTCGAATTGGATTCTTCTCTGAGAAGCATCGGACCAAAGATGGCCAAAGTTGTCTGCATAGTAACATTAATTGAAAGGGGGCTTTAACAATCAAAGCTCAACAGCTTTTAGTAACACCTATTCAATATGCAATATTTCGAGTAAGTCACATATATATTTAAAGAATTGTTCGTACTAGTAGACACAAATACAATTTTCTTATTTAATATTTTTGAATTTCAATTGACAGTACTAAAAGTCAGTGATGTTCCGTGAGCGTATTCTGGAGTGGAGACCAAGGTACGAAGCCTATAGAAACAGAGACAGACCACCAACCAGATGGTCGGACGATATTAAGAGAATCCGGGGAAACTGAATACAGGACGCACAAGACCGAAAGCGGTGGCAGACACTAACGGAGGCAAACGGCTGTTTGATGATGATGATGATGATGTTCCAAATATTCCATTTATTTAAAAAAATATGTTTAGGAGACAACAATCGTCGCTTCATCAGAACTGAAGTACATTTCTCGTTACAAAATATAATATTATAAGAAAATAACTGAAAATGTTACCTGAAGATAACTTTAAACTTTTGTGTTGATAAATGAATAAATACATTTTACATAAGTACAATTTTACATAAGAAATACGTACAAATGTGATCAGTTAAAAATATTCGAATTAAGGTTTTATTATAATAAATATTATAAATATTTAAAAAAACTTAATAAATGCACTTATTCATTTTTCAAAACAAAAGTTATCTTCAGGTATAAATTTTAGTTATATTCTTATATTAATATCTTTTATAACGATTAACTTACTTTAGTTCTGATGAAGGGACGATTAATGTCTTAAAACATATTAACTAATATAAATAATTAGTAATTTTTATTAAATAAATGAAGTATTTGGAACGCTACCGATTTTTATTATCATCTTGAATAGTTTTCCTCGCCATTTAATATAGTCGTGGAAACAGTTTCACAAGAGTATCAGATAGAATTTATTGATTTACAAAATTTCACTGATTTGAAAAATAAATTTCATAATGCGAACATCCAAAAATTTTATCAAAATTAAATGATTATTCAAAAATTTTCACGATGATAGACACTCATGTAATGCACATGGGAGTACTTATATCCGGGAGCAATCATTTTCTGCAATGAAAATAATTAAAAGCGACAACTGATCGAGAATAAAGATGCACGCATAGAAAGTTGTGTGCGAGTTCCTCTATCGCCTATATGTGCAATCAGTCAGTTGCCAAAAAGTAATCCTAAACATCTGATTACGATTTGTTTAAAATTTTTCGCATAATAATTATCTTTAATCAATTTATTTCTACTATTTTTTGGAGGTTTGGAATTATACTCAATGTGTTAATAAAGAGACAGCATCTAATTCATATTAAAGTACTTATATGCGCCCTGCACAACGTTTTTAGATTTGTTGTTGGCTCGTTGTAAAAATAGATTGCTCATCCCTGTTCTAAAGGTAGATTGATTTAATGCCAATCAAGGTTTTAGTGAATTAATTAGGAAAGAAGAGTAGTAGGAATAGAAGAGGAGGAAATAGAAGTTTTTACTTTGAGTTACATATTATTTTTCTGAATTATGCCAATAAAAATTTATAATTATTATTATTACTGAGATTACTTTTTAATTCATTAAGTTGCATTAATAACTAATATATATATTATCTATTGCTCTGTTATTAATCCAAAGAGTAAATGCAGTAATTTGTATTCCCTTATAATGACGTTAAAACTATTAAACAAAACTTTCAAAGATTCTAATTTTTCTCTCTTGGTATATTTGCTATTAAATTAATTATCTGGCATCTTTTCATAGTATTTATTTATACATTAAAAATCTTGTTACAAATAAGTACAACCTTATTTTAATAAACTGGCGAATTATTCGGTTAAGTCAAGCACCCTTTTGACAATGCCCAAAGACTCCACCAATAAATGTTTAAAAAGAAACAATTTAGTTCAATAGAATGAATATGTTTTTATAATAATAATAAGAGTCAAAATTGTTTTTACATTATTTAAAGCTAATCACAATTTATTAAACAAATTACTGTTTTTTACTTAAATTATGTAACGCACTACAAAATATATGAAAAGTCACCTGCTTTGATTAAGAGTTTAATGCATATTAACTACTACAATTTATCCGCAATACAAATACGCAATGCAAAACAAATACGCAATACGCAATAGAAATGAACCCAAATGAAAACTTCTGAACTTAATCAATTTCTAAGCTGTTCGTGTTTAGAGCTCTGATTCAGCATCCGGCCGCTACGCAAACGACGACAACCTCAGCTAAGTAAAGATGGATCTCCGAAAACAATTGTTAGGTGATAAAGACGGTAATTAAAGGCAAGAGGACTTAAGCTTAACCATCCAGAGATATGTAGGAGATATGTGGAACTCTCAAGATCTATTCAAAAAGAATGCCGCTGAAACAAGAAGAACTATCTTAACAAGATCTGTTCAGAGATTGAAGCTCACGCCCAAACTGCCGAAACAAATAATCTACTTAAGAAAATAAAACAGGTATTCGCTAACATATCTCATATAACATGGGCTATTAACACCAAAGAGGATCTGGTGGCCGAATATCGATAGTATTTGAAGTTTGGAGAGAATACTGCGAAAATCTTCATAGTGACCATACTTACTCACCAGAAAATGTTGACATTATTGCGGCGAGCACGTGCGGGTCATTTTGCGCTCTGAAATTGAGGATGCAGTTCAACGGCTGGGATTATAAAAGGAACTTGGTATTAATATGATCACTGCTGAGCACATAAAGGCAATGGAATATCATGTGTTGATTGATATCTTGCATCTACAGCGTGCGGTATTATGGTACACTGGTGAATGAGCGGCTGACTGGCAAACTTCAGTTATCATGCCACTGTATGAGAAAGGTTCGACGAAAAACTGTACTAATTTTTGTTTGATAACTCTTATTTCTCAAGTGAGCAAGGTCATGCTTTATGTGAAGCAGTAGAGTCTACTACATTTTCTCTCATTGCAGATAGTGCAACAGGCACGCCTTTTTAAGAGCAGAGGCACACGCGAACAGACCCTAAACCTACGTCAACTGACAGAAGAGGCAAGAGAGTATTACGCACCCAAGTATATCTGTTTAATCGATTTTAAAAAGGCCTTCGATAATCTAAAATGGGATATAATTTGGAACATGATATTAGGAATGGGTGTGCTGACACACCTTGTCCATCGCCTGAACAGTTTATACGATACGTGACATTCGGTTATCAGAATTTATGACAGCTTATCATGCAAATAAATCATCAGAAAGGGTGTGCGTCAAGGATGTATCATGTCACCCTTTCTGTTTAACATCTATAGCGGGTTCTTCATGCGACTTGTCTTAGAGGATTGGACCAGGGGCGTAATGGTAGAGGAAAATAAAATATTCTGTTTGCATGTTGTGGATCACATTCCGATTATACCGGCTAAAGACTGGTCTCCAGTCAGGATGAACAGGCTGGTGAGCCAATTGTCAGAAGATTGGTAGTGAGTCAAGAAGATTGGTAGCTATGAGGTAGTGAGCCAATTGATATATCTGGGCGCCGTTGTAAATAATGAGGACAATTGCGAGCCGAAAATACGAAGACGGATCCAGTTGGGTCATAATGCTATGTCACAGCTCATTAACGTCTGGCGAGATAAATGAATAACTAAGAAAACCAAAATCAGTTTGGTTAACACTTTAGTATTCCCGGTTATGATGTATGCATCGGAAATTTGGACGCTGCGTACAAGAGATTGGCAGAGCGTTGAAGCGTTTGAGATGTGGTGCTCGCGGCGCATATTGCGCGTTACGTGCACGGCATGCAGGAACAACGCGTCAAATTTCGCCGACATTCAGCCGAACCAGCCACTCTCTGTACAAATGTACGGGAACATCTTGTCATTCTTTGGTCCTATATCCCGCAATAAACTTATTAAGAGTTGATGATGGAAGCTAAATAGTAGGTGTGGTCGTGGTCGAACCGTTAAAAGCTGGATTGACTTTGTCAAAAAGTTGCTGGAAAAAAACATAGAGCAAGCTACAATACCCGTCCAAGATCGGAATAGATGGAGAGACACGATGAGGGCTGCTCTATAAACAGTAACATAGATGGAGCCACCACGCGTCTGTCAACATACTAGGACTAAAAAGTGTTAAAAATAACAAATATTAATTTTTAAGGTAATAGTAATATCATATCTCAACAGCGCTACCTAGTGGTCATTAATATAAATTTAAAAGCAGGGCCGTGTATCTAAAAAAAGTTTTTATTCTAACAGAATTTTTTATTAATCTTATAGTAACGCAAAGTTTCGTGTAAACGTAACTTTGAAACGTAGTTCAAAGCATTTGTTTTCTAGAATAAATTCCTATCTTTAATAGAACATTACTGTCTTTGTTGAATAGTAGTCTGTTAAGTTTCTGCTGTTCTTAAACTAAACCACTCTATTCAATAAAACATTTATATTCGTATATTATGCGTGAGGTTACCAAACATTCTTTATCAAAACGCGTTTTGGAAGCTTTATGATCTCATTATGTTAAGCATTTGATACACTTTTATCTCTGGCGAAAGGATCTACAGACTACAAGCATATTGAAATTCATATGAGGATAACACATAGAATAAATTATTGCTTTCTGAGTGAAAATTTTGACGAAAATAGGAATACAAAGAATATTTTAAGTTAGTATCAAATAAAGTGAAACATTCTAACATATTGCTAATGCAACCAACTAAATATTTCCATTGAAATTAGTAGATTTAGTGAGTGAAATTGAAATGGTTAGAGATAAACTCCTAATCAGTTCTCTTGGCAGAAGATTTTTACCTTTATTGTAAAATAATTAGGATGTAAGTGAAAAAACAAGCATACAACATTAAGTGATATTAATGCACTTGTGTTGTGTGTTGGAATTTATTACACTGTGGTTTATGCAGCAACATAAAAGAAACAGAGACATGGCAGATATTTTGAAAATTCTCACAACCCTGTGGCAAATCTATAACCAGCTTTCTGGTTGAATTTAGAAATTGAGGGCAGAATATTGGTCTACTTTTGGGGTCTACGTTTTGAATACGTAGAAAGTGTAACTAGTTTATAAAGTTTTATTAACTACATGTTATTAGACCTTGCTTCCTTATAAATGTGCGTTCATTAGTGTTTCTTGTTCTAATCATTTTGCTGCCACCTATACGCAATAAACTAAACTTTTATGATGTAAACAATAAGGATACGCATTGTTTACGCATCGGAAAAGTTTAGTTTGTTTAAGTACCAGTTACATTTCGCTACCTTCTGTGGCTACCTTCCATAATAACTATAGTTTCAATATAGAAAAGTCTTGAGTTCAGCTAGAATAGATTACTTCTGAGCAGAAAATGGTTTGTTTACATTGGCTACGATAAACATAAGGAATTTACTTCCTGCGGATACTGTTTTGCAATCTGTTTGCTACTAACAAGAAATACATTTATGAATTTATCACATCCACTTATATATTCCACATCTACACGATATATTTTTAATTATTTCCATGGTGAATTTCAGTAAAATTTATATTGAATTAAATGAAATTATTGGTTATGTTGTTTGCATGTAGAGATTTTCGCGCATTCATTGAGTCGATCGCCTGAAATATAGAGAGTGGCGTATGACACTATAATTCTTGAGGTCGCCAAAGTGTAACTTTTGTGCTATAGAGGCTGCCCAATTTATCCAATGTGGCACTAATTCGTTCAACCATTTATTTTTAGGGTTGTATTTAGTTAATTAGGGGTGTTATTAGACGATTATAATTGTAGGAGTACTCCCCAGGCTGTTAGTAATATATAACGTACACGTTCATGTAGGCGGAGTACAGAAATTAATTGCATTTGAAGCTTCAAATAACTGATTGAAAATTGAGTAACTGTACCAAATAATTAAGGAACTGTTCCATGAGAAGTCGTTGGGGACAGATGCCTTGGTTGTGTTCTGACTGTATTCTTGTACAGATTTGTAAAATGTACATCAAAGAGTTGGATGTCGTCGGTACCGACTTGATCTGCCTTTAGAGTCTCCCCAATACGTAGAATTGTATCATCAGTGGAATCATCCCTCAGCCAGTAGTCTAGATCACCGCCAAAACATTTGTCGATGAAGTGACTTTTCAACTAACCGTATATTTTATCTTGGATTTGATTTGGCGCTTCCCGCATTTTTTATTATTTGATTTTGGATTTTGTAAAGCTAATCAGATCTTATTAGGAGTAACCTAGTTGAGAAAAGCGTCGAGATTGATATGAATAGATGCCTCATCCAAACATTAGAGATAGTAACTGTTGTCTCCCCAATGGGACAGGTTATAAATCCTGGGTATAAGTCATCTAGGAATATTTCAAGTTAATGATCTCGATTATTACGAATTATAAATATGTTTAATTAATGTATTGTCTCAAAATTCAAACAATTGCAATTGTACATGTTCCTAAATTGTACAGGTCCCAATTGTAAAGGAACTTTTAGAAACTGCAATTATAAAGGTTCCTTTTAATAATATTTGAAGTATACCTTCGCTAACATCGGAAAGATGAAGTAAATGAAACCACGATATTGATAATATTAATAATGATATGGAACAAACTCATATAGGAAAACGTAAACTATTCACTTACCACATTATTTATAGAAATACCTTCGATTTTATATCACACGCATAGCTTCCTAAACTATTAGAAATATTTAGAATTAATAAACACATAACGCATTTTCTCTTCGAAACAATACAAACCTGCAGAATAAGAATACATCTACAGTTGAAGTTTGGCAATAATTTGGAGTATATATTTTAATGAATTAAAACAAAGTATTCCACTTCCATAAAATACTATGATTAACAAAATGGCAGCTGTCCGGATTTCGATACACTGAGCTTTTTATTCAAGCGAAGGATTCAAGAATTACTTAAGTAATATAAAAACATCTACATTGAATATTTATTTAGTGTTTAACCATAACAGATCAAATGTTTTAGTAAAAAATTTTGCAACATGACTTATTTTAATTTTATAAAATTTACATTTAAAAACTTTCTTTATTCAGGATCCAAATTAAAGTAAAATTTTCAAAATAATGAAAAGGAACGTTACATTAATAAACTACCATACAGTAGAATATTCAGATGAATTTAATTTTGAAATTGTTGTAGTTTATTTAGTGTTACCTTTCTTTTTCTAATTATAATAATTTTACTTTAATTTTGATCCTGAATATAGAAAAGTTTTTGCATTTTAATTTTATGCCAGTAAAATAATTCATCTCTCAACATTCTTCACTCACTTAATTCGAAATCAATTGATTCGCTCCTTAAAGAAAAATGAAAATTATACTTCACAAAAAAGAAATATCTATTATAGTGAACTATTTTCTAGTACCGACTCTGTAATTAATAATTATAGTCAAAACACAATTTAAAAGTAAATAGAAACATCGGCTAACACCAACATTTAAAAAACCCTTGACTCTAACAACATTTTTTAAATTATAAACACATAGTCATTCATGTACTGATTTGCCCGCTAGCAATGATTAAGTGAACAAAACTGCCAATAGACTTGGTGAAATAGAAGTTACCAAGCATTGTAATTACATCATACCTTCAGATAATTTATGAAAATTTTAATTTATATATCAAAAGACTAAATTATCTAAAGATTCTACATTGTTTAGAAATATAAAACATAAAGAATATTTTATTAGAGACTAATTAATTCAATATAAATTAATTAAACAAATTTAATAACGAAATTATATAAATATACCAAACGAATGCCTCTGGAATAGAAAAATACTGAAATGATACCGCCAACATGCGCGGGAGAGAATATTACAGGACGCCGCTTATATTATCTTATGCCGCCTGCTATATGAAAATACCGACAAATATTAGAATCTTGATCCTAGATATATATGTACGTGAATTTACACCGACAGTTTATAACCCCGCAACTGACTTTTGCGAAGCTATTATTATGAGTTTTACTGAAAGATTTATATGACTTAACGTTTCTTTAACACACTGCCTTTCCCCCTTTGTGTTTTCATCCTATTAATAATATTCTCCCATTGGACGGTTTAACATCTGAAGGGGATAGCCAGCGGAGCAATGACTATTTCCCATTGGTCATAGTTCTAGTCTTCCTAAAATTTTGTACCAGAACTTTATTTCAAGCCATGCCCTTCGACCTGATGAACCACAAGAGGTGTCACTCTCCATGGGCGACACACCAAAAGTTTTTTTGCCAGCTATTGCATATGAAAGGACCTACTCAATCTAGCGTAGGACCTACTTGTACTGATGTTACGCAAGTGAGCAAAATTCGCATGGTTTGATCAGCATAATTCTTTTTGAATTACTAAGACCATTTCCTTGAACATCGAGCAAAAAATTGCAGTCTAGTATCTGATTTGCTTAAATAAGCGCCAGTAGCAATTTGCTTATATTATTTTAATAAATTCAAATCAATAGTAATTTTATATAATTTTACGAACATCAGATCAAGATATTATATCATTATTTTCTGCTAAATCTATTGTTCTCTGTTCACCATCGTCACATTCATTTCTTATTTCATTCAGTCATATCAATAGTCCATCACCCTTCGTTGACAAAGTTCTGCATCAATGTGAAAACGAAGAGGTCAACGTCAGAGGAAGAGCGACGACGCTCGCGTGATCGGAAAGGAAGAGCGTCGTGCTCAGACAGAAGAGATAACGTCAATTGTCAACTTCACACTAACAGAGATGATAGAGATAGAACACCAGAGAAGCCTATCAAGCAGCGCTGCGTACCTACACCACGCTTTCTAGTTAATGTACCTGTTCCATCCACACGACCGAAGCAACAGCGAGATGCATCCACCACACCCGATTAAACACCCGGTTAAGCATCCACCACACACACCACAAAGCTCCAGGGATGTGCCATTACCAACTACTCCAGACCAGGGATGGCTCTACAAGTTTTCTCATGAAGATCACCATCGACAATTACTACGATACTACTTCGGTGACAGCGAATGAATCCTTCGCACATATCAGCTCTAGTTTCATAAAAAATTACATCATGTCTTCAATAATTTATCTCACACCACCAACTACGTATTTAATATTGTCGTCATGCTAACCAGTTGGAACAATATACATTAACTTTACTAACCATTCATTGTTCAACCATTTAATTGTTGGAAAAGCAAAGGAGAACCTAAAAACCAAATCAGAATAACATAATAGTATCAGAAATCAAATTATCACTAGTTCGCTCTTTCTTACTTGCTATTTTAATAATGTAGGATGTAATAGAATCCATCTTGAATTGTAAATAGAGGCTATACATTGTCAGTGAATTTAAATTGCGAGCAAGCGTTTACCTGATATATAAATTTGTTTACTTATTATAGTAATTAATACAGCGAATTGCTTACCCAACTCTGAGAATTTATGCGATGAACATTTTTTTATGTTACAAACACACAGAATAAGAAAAGGAATATAGTGGTGAAACGCATAACCTCGATCCTATCTTAATAAGATAAAATTCTCTAACAGTTTTTCACTACCAAGATACACTTTTAATTCTTACAATAGTAACAGCATATAGAGAATTCACACCAGTGATGGATTTCAAAGCGATTAGTTGTTTGAAAAAACTTTTTGCGAAAAAAACAGACGAATTGTTTATTTTTAATATCAAGCCAAACAATTAATTGCTAGCTACATACTTGGTTGAATGCAATGCTTAATTATTTCAACGACAAGATTCGTTTACACAATTACTCATCCTATATAATAAATGACATATTGTAACGTGGGGATTTGTCCACTTTCCAGTTTAGATTGATGTAATAGGATTGGACATTAAGTACTCACAAATAAGATGAATACGTTAAAATAATTAGACGCCATAAAAGGTTTAACATTGCAAATAAGATATTAGATAAGGGACAGTCATCGGGTAACTTACTATAGATCTATTTTATGATCAAAGAACGAAGATAAATATTAGTTATTGATTATACCCTATGCTAATTAATTATATCTTAAACAAATGAATTGTACATAGAAGCTAGAAGCTACGCATGGGAACAAAGTTCATTCACCGATGTCACACATGTGTTATAGAAAATATAGTAGAATATGTTAATCAGATATAAATTATTCATGACTAAAAGTATGCATATCGATATGTGGAAGGGGATAGATGTATAAAGGCAGTTCACCCACAGCAGTAAGGGATAGTAATTTTGGGCGTTCTCCGAACGTCGTAATGTCCAACTAAGTAGGGAAATAATAATCCGGAATAAAATAATATTAGATAATTATAAAGTCATGCTATTAAATAAAAAATAAAGTCATGCCTAATTAAAGTGTGATCAAAAATTTATAAAGTATTTTATTATGCATAATCCAATGTAGCGCGTTACTTAGCATTAACATGTTTGGGAATAATTCGGATAAATAAACCTGAGTGAAATTTTTATGAATAATGTAAAGTCTCGTGTAATTAATAACAAGTTTGATCAAGGTAAAGCCAAAAGAAATACAAATAAATAATTAATATAAATGTGCGTTATTCTAAAATAATAAATAAACAGTTTGTGTACAGCGGCAAAATCTGTAAGTACCTAGTTTAACATTTCTTTGACGTAACTGAACATATCATAAAGTCAGTTTCATTCAAATGTTGATTTATTTTATTAATTGCAAATCATTGATTGCTTTATTTTACGTATGGAATGAATGAGCATGTCACTGGACTGGGTTTAAACATTTTTAACGAACAATACAATTTAAGTCAGTTTAATAACTGTTTCATTTCTTCTGCCTGAATTATTAAAGATTATGACTATCGTTAAGTATTGACGTTAGCAGTAATTACTCAGCCACGAAAGGCACAATTAAATCTAAACATCACGCCCAACTCAGCGATGGTCCAGCCTAGTATTTTATTCTAAATTAAGTGGGCTAACTGGAGGATTTAGATTAGATCTTTCCGTATCAATTATTCATTTTATAACTTTACTAGAAGTAGCTAAACTAAAGTGCTATCTCATAGAATAACGAAGGAGTAACCACAGGATTGCTACCCTAACCCATATAAAAGTCCCCTCTCACCCATGTCACGTCTGAGAGAACAACCGTTTGCCCTAAAAAATAACATGATATATCTGGTCGAAGCGCTGGGTAATTTTGATGGAATTTCTCCGAATATTTTACGTTTTTGTGAGGGAAAAATCCGAGATATTTTTTTTATTGAATGAATTTATAATGTGATTTACTTAAAATAATCTAGTGAGGTCATTACAATCGAGTGGAATATAATTTATAATCCAGGAAGAAATATTACTATTACATATATGTATTAAATTAATATAGTATTTACGACACATTCCAAATGCAACCATCTTTGCATAGTAAAACTGTTTATCTACTAACTAAAACCGGGTTCCTTAACAGAAATTATTGCCAATCCCCAATGGTATTACAGAACATCTGAGTACTTACATAACAGATGGTCTACCAGGTACTACACGTTGGTATTACAGTAGAGTTAGTGCTATCAGAACAACCGATATTACGATTACGAGGGTTGCTGCTTTAATTTCGGGCTATGGCAACATGTACTTATCTAATGTTTGACGCATGAGCATTTGTAAAATTTGACATTTGTTGTGATAAATACAAGTGATAGAAGTTTAACGTAGTGAGCAGTTCGAGTGCAATTTTCTTTTAAAATAACGATAATCGGAAAGAAAATGTAGACTTAAATCGTGAGCATTTTCGAGTAATTATTCTGTTATATTTTCAACTGCAGAAAAGTGAAAGAATATTTGAATGTGATGAATTTCGTGAAGGTCAACCAACAACCTCAAAACCGACAGAAAACATTGATGTTGTAAGAGAAATGATAATGGTAGATCGTAATTTGACATATATAGGGAAATTCAGTCTTGTTTAGGCATTGATATGAAGCAGATTACTCAAATTTTGCATGAACACTTAGGTGTCACAAAAATATGTTTTCGATAGATACCACATAATTTAAGTTTGGCTCAAAAATGGCTCGAGTCAAATGGTGCAGAGAAAGACTCATTTCAACTCAAGTACGTCGAATTTGGCGTACAACATCGTTAGTAGTGTTGAAAATTGGATATAATCTTATGAAACTGAAAGGAAACAACAATCCATTGTTTGAGTATTTCAAGATGAAGCGAATCCGATAAAAGTTACTCGAAGTCGGAGCGTTTCAAAGACAATGATTGCATGTTTCGTATCAAAAACTACGCATCTCGCTACTATTCATTTAGAAAATCGTAGAATAGTAAATGCTGAGTGGGGGACAACTATTTGCTTACCAGAAATATTCTCTGATATGAGAAAAACTAATAAAAAACAACTCACCATTCTACGCCAGGACAATGCAAGCTCCCACACAGCACAACGAGCAATTCACTATTTAACCACACAAAAGGTGAAATTAGTTACCCATCCGCCATTAAGCCCTGATCTAAATCCAAACGACTTATACATTTCCAAAAATCAAAAATCAATTGCGTGGTTAACGTTTTTCAAGTATAGGAGATGCGGTTGAGGCGTTTAGAATGCAGTGATGACCATGCATTCTTTAAAATGCCGTGATGAGCGTGGGAATATTTTAAAAAGCAATAAAGGCATTTTTTGAATTCTAAATATTTTGTTTGCGTCTATCCCAAAATTAAAACAACAATCCTCGTACAATTGGTTACGTAAACAGACTAATGGTTTTATTTTTCAATTTCAAATAACTTATTAATACAGTTTTAGAAGTTCCAGCCTAGATATCCATTTTTGAGTCTAAATGTGTACTGAGTATGGAATTTGTGTTGGTATAACGCTTTCATAACTATTTTTTAAGAAAATCGCCCTCTCTATATCCTTTTACATAAAAATAGTCATGTTTAGATAATCTTATCAGTTATTGTGTATTTTCTGTATCGAATGTATTACGGAAATAAGAGACAACATATCGGGAAGCCCTATCTATAAAAGCCACTTCCAATAATGCTAGCCCATGCATAGACTAAAAATAGAGCAAAAAGAAAATTGCGTACAAAGGACAAAACGGCTGAAGAGTGATAGATATTTGAAACAAAACAGTAGACGCTACGTGCTTTAGAGAAAATATTATTCGGGTGACAGGGTTGTAAATAGTTTAAGCACAGGAAATGAGGAGTAGCTTCCGATCCATTTACTTCGCGAATGATAGACCTATCAAACCTTTCCAACGCTAAATTATGGGTAATAAAACGATACATCCATTATACTCGAACGTTCCTCAACTTTTTGGGGCATTAAGTGCTTGAAGTATACATAATATTAACGCATAATAACTATATACCGTTAATCATTGATTATCTCATAGGATATTAAGCTACAATTTGTTTGTATCTCGAAGCAATCTATAAATTTAATTTTAGTACTAATATAGACAAGTAAAATACTTATTACCAAAGTATTACCAACAATACACCTACACACTTCTCAAGCCTATATATACCAGTGTACCCATTTGGTACAGGTTTAATAATTTTCAAAAATTCGTAAAAGAAAAAATAAATGACAATCTAAAATAATTGACAATAGTAATCTTTGCTCAAATACTCTACTCAATTATACAATACCAACGAGAAATTAAACAATAAAACTCAGGAAAGAGAAAGGAGAATTCAAAATATAGGACCAGAGAACATGCCCATGATAGCAGAATAGGAGCCTAATGAAGGACATAGAAACTCATGAAAAGAAATAATCCCGAGAGATGTTGTAATTACCACTGACATGATCCTGTTAGGAGGAAACAAACTCATCTCGGTTATCACGAGGTGACAAGCCTAATGAAAATGAGCTACAACCAGACGAAAATGTTAAAATAGTGCTACTTATCAAAAAAGGAGATAACCAAAGACTAGAGAATTACGGGCCTATAAGTTTTTCCCATTTGTAAAATATGTTGACAAGAATATTAACAACGCTGTTAACAGTAGTTAGGCAGAATTTAGGAACCTGGAAGAGGTCATTAAGTGGTACGAGATATCAATTGTTGCATTACAGGAAATACGTTCGAAACGTACCGACGTAATGGACTCGAAGCACTATACTATTTTCTATAGTAGTGGCAATAGCAATAAGCTAGAAACAGAATTCATGGTGACAAGTAGCATGAAACAAACAGTCCTGGGATTTAAATCAGTGCGCGAAAGATTGTGCTCTCTGAGTCTAAAATTTGTCCAGTTCAATGGGATAATATTCTGCTCTCATGTGCCAACGGAGGACTCAGAGGAATGTTAAGGTAATCTTCCTGGCGACATGAATGCTAAGGCAAGGAGAAAGGTAGTTTTCAGACCAGTAATCAGACATGATTGCGCTCAGAAAGCAGTAGCGCTCAGAAAGCAATATAGCTCAGACAGCAATAGCGCTCAGAAAGCATTGACAGTGGTCAATGACAATGTAGATTTTGCAATTAGCCTCGAGATGGTAGTATGCAGTATGAACTTCTCTCGGACAAGCATTCACAAGATCACGTAGAAATCACTTGGAACAACTGAGAACCAAACCGACCATGTACTTATTAAGGCATGCCTCGCATGTCATGAACATCAAGCCTAGGAGCGGTGCAGATGTTGACTCCTATCACTACCTGGTACTAATGAAAGACAGACCTAGAATCTATAGAGTGAGAAAGGGTCAGGGGAATATATCGAAAAGCTTGAGTGCCGAGCAGGAGCGAGAAGGTGAAAGAAAGATACAGGAGAACAGTTAGTGAGAAGCTCAATGCCGGAAGCAAAAACTACAAGGTGCGGCGGTGACGCAACAGTGGAAGGTACTGCAAGACGTACTGAAGAGATTTACAGAGGAAAAAGTTGGCTTCAAGCAACCTGCTAGGATAACAGGGTACGACGAGGAGTGTCATGCAGCTGTCGTCAGGCGTAATATAGTTAAAGAGAAAACGCTTTGGAGAAGGATAACAAAAGTAAGCACCGAGACTTTCCAACAACCTAGGCGGAAAGCGAAAAAGGATTTGAGATGGAAGAAGAGACAGTAGGAAAAAGAAAAGCTAGAGCAGATAGAGGAGATGCGCAATCAAGGTTTCCGGCCAAGTACCTTTTGTAAGGACAAAGCTGATAACTTAATCGGAGTTGAGAGCGGAATAATGAAGAGATGAATAAAACATTTTATAAACCTTCTGAATGCTGCAGAGGAGGGAATCCCGAAACCACCATATCAAATGAGAAATGGCCAGATGCACACCGCTTGCGGAGATGAGGTTGTCCGAGAAGTGATTTGAAAAGAGATGGAAGAGGCGATCTTTTTTATGTGCAACAGTCGCGCGCCAGGAGAGGATGGCATCCCACTGAGCTCTTCAAGTGTGGACATTTCAGACATTTCACAAGGTTGGAACACATCTGTCCCATCCACAAAAATGTGACAAGATGACTTACAATAACTATAGTGGGATTTTCCTTTTCAACGTTGTATGCAGAATCTTTTCGAATGCACTGGCTAGGAGGCTTGAGATATATGCTTAGAAGGGATTAGGCGAATACCGGTGTGGGTTTCGGCGCAACAGGTCAACCTTAGCCCACATTCTGTCATTATGGCTGATTCTGGAGAAGTGATACGAGCATAATGTCAGCGTGTTCCAACTCTACATTGACTACAAAGAGGCATATGATAGTGTCAGGAGGTCCACGCTGCAAGTGATATTGGAAGAGATGAGAATGCCAAAAAAACTCATTAGTCTGGTGTGTATATAACATTACGTTGCACTAGTGCCAGAGGCAAGATCCAGGGACAGCTAACAAGGGAGTTTGAGGTGCGAAGATGGCTGCGACAAGGAGATGCACTTCTACCGCCCTCTGCAATCTCTATCTGGAGCATGCCATGCGGAGGATCCCGCTCAACACACGAGGAAGTATTTACATCAGATCCCTTCAGGTTTTTGCAGATAATGTCCTTCTTGGTAGAAAGTAGAAGCTTGAGACCATTGACAGAGGTGATGCAACAAATAAGTGAAGGCAGGAGGCACTTAGGGCTAAGAATTAACAACAAGAAGACATTGGTTCCCAACATTGGAAGACCATATATTTGGTAAGCTTTTCTCATCCTTCCCTTCCTGTGCACACTATAAACTATATTGTGATTGTATTGTAAGGTAATTTTTTTGTATTGAATTTAATATTGTAATTTGACTGATATCCGATTTGATTTAAATTGCCACTGCATTTGGCTAATTGCCACTGCATTAACTTTAGAAACTCTCAAATTAAAGTCGTAGGTTGAAGTTGGAAAGGAAGCGTATTGATGGAGATATCCTTCAGCTCCTGAAACTTGTTTTGGTGTTGCAGTACTTATAGTCTACCAGGGGTAGTTATTAACTTTTGAAATTTTGTTGTATTGCATTGGGTTCATTTTTTCATCAAATTTATTCTGTTTGTCAACTCTTCCTACTCGGGTGGTGTATTGAAGATCCTTAATATACAAGGGTGACTCGAGACATCATCTACAATAGAGTTAATTAATTAATTGTTTTTGGTTTATATTTTTTAATTTCAATTTATAGCCGAAAGTTAGGAGTATAGAATTTTGATAAAATACGGGGGCGTTCAGGGATTTTATTCATTTATTGTTTGGATTTTTGATCAATTTTGAGAAACCGGTGGAGTATTATTTCCTTATAAAACGGTTATTCTGAATTAAGTAATTACAGAATTTATAGGAAATGATGTGGTTGAATTATACCAATGTTGGTCATTTCTTTTGTGAATTTGATATTATTAATTGCATAATATTATGAATTAAAAGTGGTGTTTAAAAATTTAACAGCTATCAAATCGCAGTGGGTTAACTCTGGTAGCGAGTTTTTTGTTGTGCCACTGTGGGCGTGGGGGGGGGGGGTTCGGGGGTGCCCGGCGGGATCGCTGTAAAGTTAAATTTTGTGAGTGAGACTTGAAATTGGCCATGGTGGCATGTTATAGTTAACTTCAGTTTTTGGTACAAAATTTCAATGGGGGTGAATCAATATTGTAGTTCAGCTTACGTGTTTTAGAACTTAACCATTTTGTTTACGAATTTGGTTGCCTGAATTTACCAATTTAATTTCAATAATTTTATTTAAAATGAACTTAAGAAGTAAAACCACTTATGTTTAATTAACAAAACAGCAACAAAAATTCCAAAAATTATCATTTTTAAATAATTCTAACCAGATTGGATAAAAAAGTAATTCATTTATATATATATATATATATATATATATATATATATTTGCAAATTGCTTTTTGATATTAAACAGTTCTGATAAAGGGATGATACAAAACAAATTACAGTTTGTGAAAATTCTCATTTATATTGAAAGTCATTTTATACAACTTTAATAAAAATGTTATATTTAAATTTTGTACCAAAATAGTATTGAAACCATTAATTACCACAAATTGATGTATGGTACTGCAAAGTATCAAAAATTATTTAAAAAGAAATAATTTATGAATTTTGAAAATAAAAGAAACATACAATAAAGATTATATCTTGGGTCTATCGAACCATCTGCCAGTGTTGATGGGTTAAATTTATCAAAATGTTTTCTTATTTCCGTAATCTATTATTAATAAATTATAATAGTTGTTTAATTAAGCAAGCTGTGTGAAAACTCTTCGAAATTAAGAAATAAAGTTTGTCGTGTCCATAGGCTAAGATCAGAAAATGATGCCTTTTCATTAACAGATATACAGACTGATCAGTATGAAAATATCAACTTAGCTAACTTTGAAGTGATTTTTCCAGTTTCTTAAAAGGAATTTTCTGTACATTTTTACGAAAGGTGATGTAGAATTTAATTCTTTATAGATCCATATGTAATATCCCTAAACCTATTTTTAGTGGGTTTTACGATGAACTTGAAAGTTTAAAATAGCAATGATGCATAATAAAATATCAAGTTAGTGAGTAAATTAATAAAATAAAAGAAAACAAGAAATCAAGAATGTGACATGTCAGATTGAATTGTCAAAAGTGTAGTTAAGATTGTTTGGTGCGTAAAAACTGAATTATTCAAAAACTGAATTGTTAGAAATTGTCACGGGGAGATGTAGTAGAATTTTTTCCTTTCCAAAATTCATTAATTTTAATCAAGTGATATTTTTTTTAAAGAAGAGAATTTCTTAATACAATTCAATTTCAACATTTCGGCAATCATTTATTAATTATAATAGTTGTTTAATTAAGCAAGCAATCATCGAAAATTGCGAATCATATATGAGAGACCACAAAGGT
>WYDF02037717.1:0-12567 GCA_009867245.2 Adranes taylori | reverse complement strand
TTGGGATGTTATATTCCGTTACTTTTTCGTTTAGTGTCCTTACGGTGTGGAGATGTTCTATTGTACTCATGCCTTTTTGGAAGCCCGCCTGCTCATAGGGTTGGTATGCGTCAAGTTTGTATTCAAGGCGGTTTGTTATTATTCTCACACATAGCTTGTAGATCTGTGATAGCAGGCTGATTGGTCTAAAGTTTTCTAGGTTGCTTGGATCACCTTTCTTATATATCAGTATGACTATCGCGGTGTTCCAATCATGTGGTATTTTTCCCTCGATTAGGCACGTATTACGGATATACGATACGGACTATACGATACGGCATGTACGATACGGACTGGATGCTCCCTGATATCTCTCAAATAAAGAATCGCCAACTTTCCAGCCACAAATGAAAGCCTACCCTTTTGTTTGAGTATACTACCCTTCCGTTCACTCCTTTAAAGCTGATTGTGCAATCGATTTTCGATTTCGGAAAATCCTAGAGAACGCACTCCGAAAGTCCAATTGCACAATCTAGGTACTCAATTCTCTTCGTTTGCCAATTCTCTTCAAGTGCCACTGGTTCAAGTAATTTGTATCCTTGTCGGGACTATATCTTTTTAAAATTCACACAATATAATACAGTGCACAAGAAATGGATTATTATCTGTTAGTGTATTCCTCAGCAGTATCTACAAAAGACTATTGTTCATTGATGCCTCCAGCCCACACATAATAGTGACCTATTCAAGGTGCGTTTGCTTCTCTTGAAACACATGTGGTTTCTGGTAACTCAGGAGACGCGGCAATTGTGTTTACTTACAAAATTATCATACATGAAAATGGGGCTCACTCCAAAACATGATTTTGTTGGAAACGCACTGTTCTTTTGTTGTTGTTTCATAGTCTAATTAACGAGCTCTCTTCTGTGTAAAAAAACCTGATCTGCTGAGATATTTAGACCTAATAAGTACAAACATGCTGGTTAGGACCAGCGTGTCACAATTTAGTTCTGCGCGGAAAAGCAAGGAAGCTAAATGATAATTAGTAGGCAAGATCAAAGCTACTCAGAACTTTCTCTCACAAGGAGACCTTGGGTTTTTAGTCTTCCGCGCATGCGTTTTACAACAGTTTCCATAAATGAACTTAATGTAAGTATGTTTTTGTGTAATTGATTGACTCTTGGAAAGTGCATCATATTCTCAAGCAAAACTTGTGATCTATGCGTTGAAAATATTTTTAGGACACGGCAAACGTGGAAGGGATAACCAGGATGGGCCACTCCACCCCAGCTTAGACTTCATTAATCAACTAGTATTAGCGACTCAGGATGAAATATCCGCAGTATTAGCCTGAGATAAAATATGACACAATTTTGAATGTAGCATTAGTTCCTGAATCTCTGCATTGCGATATACATTCTAAGTAAATGAGAAGCCGTGTGAATCCAGCTGAGAATCACAGTGGAATCATTCTAATAAGAGACCTCATCAAATTTGAAAACGGTTTCATGAAGAACCATGGCGGCTAATTGAGCGGCGAAAAGTGCCGCACGAAGTACCAACTGAGGTATACTTTGCGACTTTGATTTGGAACAATTCGAAATTTAGAATACAACCCTGAATCACACCAAGATTCAGCATAAAGTACGAAATTTGATCATTAAAAAATGAGATGTATCCGTATGACCGTGAGCCATGTATTCATCAAGAAATACTCTCTTTTCAAGGCAATGGTTCTTCTACGCTAAGAAAGTGTTTTAATGTGCGGTGTTTAAACCCTCCAAGTTCATTTGGACTAGCATCAATATGATCAATGTTTCGCCTTATAACATTTGTACTGAGATAAGTTTAGAAGAGGAGAAAGAACATTTTTCTATTCTCTAAAACTGAGAAAGTTAATCATGTATATGCAAATATTTGTGGAGAATACATTAGTTGCACTACTGAAAAATTTACGGCTTAAGTTAATGTCAGAGGACTCAATTATCTACCTGTTTTTTAATTGATTCTTAATTGCACGTTCAGCGCTTGTTCGACCCTTATAATCGGATTAAAATCGATGCAGGTATTGTATTTCTTTCGGGTCCTCTGTCATTAACTTAAGCCAAATTTACGTTCTGAAAAATAAATGTTCTCGAACTTACTGTCGCATTGAGGCGAACAAACATGATACAAATACGGCTCGATAATGTGACATCAGCTATCGATCCTGTTTTGTTCAACCTTCTTTTAATAATCCCTTCACTTTGACCATTTTGATTACCAAAAGTTGGAGGCAAATTGCAAGTCGTAGATAGCAAATTTTCACTATTTCCAATATGATTTGTCATGCTGTTTCGAATAGCGATGTATTTTTGTAATACCAGCAATTCGAATTGTCATAATTGTTCATTATCGTACCAAAACTACAATTGGATGTGGATCCAGTCATAATCATTCTAAAATATACCATCACTGGCTGTGCACATTTGGTTTTTTCTATTGGCGACATTTTGAATGACTGTTGGCATCACGACAGCTGATTTCAGTAACATAGCATTTAATCTCCTTAAAAAGCTGATCTTGGACTGACTAATAAGTATGGAGATGCAAATATTGGTGAGCATACGTTGCTTAGCGCAACTCAAAATGCTAAGGTCTGGAGAATAAATGTCCTCAAAATCATTGGCAGATTGAAATAAAAATACATGATACAAATACGAGTCGGTGATTGGCATCAGCTAAAATATTCGAAGGTTTATCCTGGGATAATATATGACACCATTTTGAAGGCTGCGTTAAGTCCTGAATCTCAATAACGCGATTTGCGATAGACGTTTTAAGCAAATGAGAAGCTGTTTGAATCCAGCTAAGAATCGCAATGGAATCATTCTAATAAGCGAACGCATCAAATTCGAAAACTGGTTTATGAAGTCTTGTGACGGCTAAATGAGCGGCAGAAAGTGCTGCACAAAGTTCTAAATGCGGTATATTTTGCGACTTGATGGATGTGATCTTGGATTTAGAATAAAAGAATTAAATACATTTCGAAATTTAGAATACAATCCCGAATCAATTTTTAACACACGAAGATGCAGCATAAGGTGACGAAGTGTGATGTATTTATCAAAAAACGCAAAATACTCTCTATTCAAATCATATTACAAGACAACCGTTCTTCTTGGCTAAGAAATTGTTTTAATGCGCGTTGTTTAGACCCTCCAAGTTCGTTTAGAGTGTCCTTGATGGGAATTGTCACAATAAATCGGCCTTCTATGTTTGGTAGAGCAGTGGGTGTCACAAAGTTCGTCTTAAGACAAGTTTTATAGAGGGACATTGATCTATTCTTCAAAACTGGAAAAACTAATCATGCATGTGTAAATATTATGTGAGAATACATTGCGTTACACAGCTAAATAAAATCTTCTCAGACTTGCTGTCACAGCAGTGGGCTGTCAGACGAAGACAACCAGACATGATACAAACACGAGTCGCTGATTTGGCGTTCGCTATCGAGCCTGTCTCTTCAAATTGTTTGAAATCATAGGCGCAAAATTTTTACTATTTTTAATGTGATTTGCCATGACGTTTTGAATAATGATTTATTTTAGTAATAGCAGCCGTTCGAGCGGCCATAATAGTTGATTGTCGCAGCGAAACATCAAAAATGCTTCGAAGTATTAATTTTCTATTCTAAAGTTTGTCTTCGTAAATATTAGGGACTTACAATTGGATATGGATCCAATCATAATCATTCTAACATACGCCATCACTGACTCTGCACATCTGGTTTTTTCTATTGACGGAATTTTGAAGGGCTCTTTGGCATAACAGCTGGTTTTTTGTAACATAGCATCTAATTTCCTTCAAAGCTGATCTTGGACTGACTAATAAGTATGAAGATGTAAAACTTGGTGAACATACGTTGCTTAGCGCTACTCAACTTGCTAAAGTCTGGAGGATAAATTTCCTCCAATTCATTGCCAGATTAAATTGAAAAGACATTATACAAACACGAGTCGATGATTTGGCATCAGCTATCCACCACGTCTCTTCAAATTGTTTTCTTATTTCCTTCACTTTGAATATTTTGACTACTAAAACTTGGACGCAATTGCTTAGTCTCCTTAACCAATTAACCATTAACTAACTGGCAGTAGCAGAATACTCAGGATAGAATATCCGAAGGCTTATCCGGGGATAATATATTTCCCGTTTTGAAGGCCATTTTGAAGGCTGCGTTAAGTCCTGAATCTCAATAATGCGATTTGCGATAGAAGTTTGAAGCAAATGAGAAGCTGTGTGACTCCAGCTAAGAATCGCAGGGGAATCATTCTAATAAGCGAACACATCAAATTCGAAAACTGGTTCATGACGTCTTCTGACGGCTAAGCGAGCGGCAGAAAGTGCTGCACAAAGTTCTAAATGCGGTATGTTTTGCAACTTGATGGGTGCGATCTTGGATTTGGAACAAAAGAATTAAATACAATTCGAAATTTAGAATACAATCCCGAATCAATTTTTAATACACCAAGATTCAACATAAGATGACGAAGAGTGATGTATTTATCAAAAAACGCAGAATACTCTCTTTCAAATGATATTACAAACCAAGCGTTTTCTTTAACTAAGAAATTGTTTCAATGCGCGTTGTTTGGACCCTCCAAATTCGTTTAGAGTGTCCTTGATGGGAATTGTCACAATAAAACGGCCTTCCATGATTGGTAAAGGAGTAAGCTTCACAAAGTTCGTCCTAACACAAGTTTTGTAGAGGGACATTGTTCTATTCTTCAAAACTGGGAAAGCCAATCATGTATGTGTAAATATTATGTGAGAATACATTGCGTTGCACAGCTAAATAAAATGTTCTCGGACTTACTGTCACATGAAGGCAAACAAATATGATACAAACACGAGTCGCTGATTTGGCGTTCGCTATCGACCCTGTCTCTTCAAATTGTTTAATTACTCCCTTCACTTTGAACATTCTGACCTACCAAAATTTGAAAGCTAATTGAGTACACAAAACTGAATTACTTGTTAGTGCATTCCTATGCAGTATCTGAGGAGCTAAACGATCCGTTTACGTCTCCAGGCCACATAAAATAGCTACCCATTGAAGATTGCGTGTATTTCACTCGAAACACATATGGGTTCCTGTAAACACATATGTGTTTAATTGCAATAAAATATACAGCAACAGTTGGGCCCAAAACGCGGGAATTATCATCTGGAGTCCCATAGGGCTCAATATATGGACCCTTCTTTTGGAATTTATTAGATGACGGCCTACTTAAACAGCATTTCCCTGCATGCGTTCAGATCGTGAGGTTTCCAGACCATGTATCCTTAATGGCAGTTGCCAAGGAGATACCACAACTAGAGACGGCCCTAAACACCTCCATAGGGATCGTAGTAAGGAGAACATAAACTTCAAATCACTCCAGAAAAGATGGAGACAATCGTTTTCAGAGGGAAGCGTAAAATACGGGAGCCCCAGCTGCTGATCGCCAATCAAAAAATACAAATATCGAAAGCTACAAAGTATCTAGGAGTCACCTTAGACAAAAGTTTAAGCTTCACCAAGCGCATGCACGAAATACCAAAGAAAGCGTCATCGCAAGCTCTAGCCAATGGTGAAAGTCCCTAGCACGGCAAAACGCACAGTGCTCCTTAATATTATACATTCGGCTATTCTATATGTCTCTTCTGTCAGGGCTAGGGTACTGGACACTCAAATATCAATAAGCCTTCTGTCCAAGGTACAAATGATCGGTCTGATAGGTGCCACCAAGGCATACAGTTTCAACGGAGGCTCTGTGCATCATAGCTACCACACCCCGGGCGGAGCTACACGAAGCCCACAAATGGTGCAGGACCAAAGAAGACATCAGAGTCGCCAAAGAGGCTGCCAGTAATAACCTCTTCTCAAGGTGACACATACAGTGGAATAACACAAGCGGGACACACTAGATGATCCCGGATATAAGAGCATGGGCCGAAAAGAAAGAAGGAGAACTGAGTCACCATGTCACGTAGATCCTATTCGGCCATGGAAACTTCATGCACTACGAGCACTTCAAGCTCACACCTACAGCAATATGTGGTCAGTGTGAGAGCCTCCAAGTTGCGCTCAACGCAGAGCACGCCTTTTTCCAATGCCCGACGTGGACAGTACAAAGGGAACGAGCAACGGCGATTCTTGTGGACGACCTATCTCCGCACAATTTGCTGGGAAAGATGATGAAGTCTGCTGAAGACGGGGGAGCAATACAGCAGTTATGCTCGAGCATTCTGTGTAAGAAGTAAGTTGAGAGTAGCCACAAACGAATGTGGACGTCGGCCTCCGCGGAGAGGATCCGGGCCGGAGAGAACAGGCGGGACAACTGTAGTGTAGTGCGAAATAAAACAAAGTGCAGGCCCAAGATACTACTAGGAATACCACCGCAATCCGGCCTCCCCGAAGCGTTCCCAGTGGGACCGATAGAGCCAACAGGGTCAGTGAAATGAGCGTCTAATGCCCTACGAGTTTACTGAGTCGGAGATCGTTCGCGCCCTAGCACCCAGGCACTTGTCGGGCAAGGGGTGGCGAAAGCACCGCTGACTCCTATACGCTTCCAACGCACCCGTGTTTAGGTAGCGTGGAAGCTTGTTGTTGCACATTTACCTTTAAGTCGTTGGAAAACTACTGTTCATTTGTTCTTGTTGGATAATCCAATTAACGAACTCCTTTCACTGTGAATAAAATTGATCAGGTGAGTAAGTGAGAATTATAAGGATGAAAGTGCAAAAGTTTGGTAAGAATATGCTCAAAAGGATAAGATCTGGACAATAAATATTCTTGGATTCATTGCCACATTAAAGTGAATAGATATGATAAGAACATGAGTCGAACAGCTCTGGACCCTGTGTCCCCAAATTGTTTTATTATTCCCTTCTCTTTGAATTTTTAACTACCAAAACTTGGACGCAATTTGCAATTCAAATTGTCATAATGCTTGATTGCCTCCAAATTTTAATCATACTCTTTTTGTAGTGATTGTAACTTAATGTGTTGATGAATGGAATTTTCATTATGTACTCCCTGGATAATTTTTTATTATGAACAGTTCTTCACATATCTCCGTGATTCAGCACTTACATAAACAGTTTTGAAATTTTGTACCATTTTTTTTATCTTTAGAACTTTTGCAAAAGTTCCATCTACAAAAATGTTCTATCTACTACAACTTTACACATTTCCCTCGTGTATTTTGGCTCAATGGAATTGAAAGCGCATACAAATCGAATGTATAGTATTTCCATAATAAACTGAACTAACTCCAGCCTACCAGCAAGCAGTCCTCGCCGTTTTCTAGTTACTTAAAAGCGTTGCGTTGCGTTGCGCGCGAGTAAAAAACGCAGCTTCTCTTTCTTGTTTAAAGTAAAAGAAAATTCCTAAGCGACATAAATCACCAAAGCTATTGTTCGATTAAATTTTAATTTCCGCACAACAAAAGTGGTTTGCGATGCAATGCATCATTTAAAAGCCGAGGAATCGGTCATATACCTTCAGAGAATCACTTTGTGTATTATTTCAAATTTTCATTGTTTAAGTTTGATTTACTATTAACCCACGTAATATTTTGGCTAACATTTAAAATTTTTGAAAATTTCCTAGAATTTACTTTCAGAGTTAAATTGCATGCAAATGAGTACTTTATTTTAATTACAAACTCATGCCTACCTTTAGTTACAGATCCAGTTGCTTTAAGTTTTAGATTTAGTTGCAAATCTAGTGACATCTAGCGTTATACGATAATATTAATAATAACCTAAAAATGTTTGGATACATTCTTATCAACGCGGTGATATACGAGGATCTAGAACTAAAAATCGACCCCAAAGCATTCGTCAATATTTGAATACATTTTATTAAATAAGTAATCGGAATGATGAATGTTCCGGACATACAGAATGCCCGGTAGTCGATCCCTAAGCATTCACCACAATTTTAGGACATTCTATATCATAGAAGTAATCGGAATGGTGAATGCGTCGGGCCTTAGGGGACAATGAGTGTCCAGGAATAGGTATAAACGTACTACTATTTTCTCATTCAATTATTGATTGTTATTGTATTAGTGTTTGCATCCTTTGTTGCTTGATTATAGAATAACATTTTTGTTTACTCTATAATCAAAAAATCTGCCAGTTCGAATACGCATGTGTTTTTTTTTCCTGCAAAACTAGAATCGCATTCTAAACATTTCTCTAATTGTTCTCTTATATGAGATGAATAAGTATATGAATAAATCTGATTAAATTCTGCTTAATTAAGAAACAATAACTGCATTGTAAACATTGAATGGTTTTCCATCCGCATAAATGCGAATGTGTTTTACAAAATGGCTGTTTAATGTATAATTAGAATCGCATTTTCAACATTTCAAAGTTGCCATTTGCCTAAAAGATAAAACCGCATTTGAACGGGTTTTCAGCGGAATGAACAAGATGATGTTTGTTTAATACACATGTTTGAGGAAAAACTCTTAACATATTAAAGATTTGAATGGTTTTCCACGAATATCATTCGCAAACTACTACAACATTTGAAAGTGAACAAAATTTTTGCGTAGAATATGTTTGCGTAAAAAATTCTGGGATTTTTTTAGATTCCCTAAAACCGTAAAATTGAATCGGGGAAATTTTACCGAATTAATCCCGGCGCCTCCACCATACTTGTCACTTATTTATTAGGGCGGAGGGTTGTTCTCTCCAACGTGACACGGGTTAGAGGGAACACTTTATATGGGTTAGCGGACCAATCCCTGCTCACAATTATAGCTACATGAACTTCTTTATTATTTTATAAGATAACCTTTACTTTGGTTCACATCTTTGTGTAAGTACATTAAGTGAAAACGTGCTTTGCGAGTTCCTAAGCCTTTTCTAAAGTAGACCTGAGTTGGATCGATTTATTTCTCGCACTTCTTATATATTCCACTGTGTATGATCCGTAGCAAGGTTTTAGGAACATGAGACATTTGACTTATCATCCTCTAAACATCACAATTTCTGATTTTGATTATCTTTGTCAGAATAACAAAGACGGACGGAGGTATTTTGCCGACTCTGTAAATGGTATTAACCACTGCTGATACGAGCTTAAGCCTCAAGACTTCTCTTTCTCTCTAGCATTTAGCATATTAGTGAAAAGGTCTCCGCATGGATGCCTTTTGAACCGATGGCTTTGCATTTCGTTTGTAATTTGATAACTCGCACAACCTCCATTGAGATATAGGGACTTGCTTCATTGCTATCTGAGGCTTATGGGTTCTGATCTAGACGCTGATCTAGACTAAAAAGCTTTTAAACAGTCCTCGATGCAGACTGCCGGTTAATATTTAATCAACAATCAAATTTCGCGCCAGGGCGGCAATAATCTGTCATAGCATTTACTTATTTCAACCGCCATTTTGGTTTTCAAATGACAGCTGTCAGACTACGGCATCGCTGGAGGCGGGGCCTAGACGACTTGTGAACTGAACAAATTTAGTAAAAAGTACCCACAAATCGACTCCGAATCATTCGCCAAATATTCTATCAAAACAAGGTAAGAGGAATGTGAATGCAACCTAAATAGTCCGAAGCATTCACCAAAATGTAATTTTTATATGTAAAATATGATTACATTTTAAGAATATGTTTCACGCGCCGATGCTCTAGTGAGGAAGAAAGTGACCTGGAATCGATATATTCCCTCTACTTTGGCAATACTGGAAAAATGATTCATAATATTATAGATTCTCGCTTCTCCTACCCTCCCCCTTCTCCTATTTTGTACCCTTAACTCAATTTATCGCTATTTATCCCGAATTATCCTCATTACCCTAGTCATCGCTATTTTCCCAACTCATCCCTATTATCGGAACTCACCCCTATTATCAAAAATCACCCCTATTATTAAAACTCAACCCTGCTTTACCCCATAACCTTACTTTCTTACCCGCCTTCCCCTTACCTACCTTCCTCTTATGCTCCTTTACTACTTCCCACGCTACCTTTGTTCCAGCCGTCCAATTCTCACTTTTGGGTCCTCTCAGTATCCCGCTTTGGGGTTTCTACACTGATCTCCTTTTCTATCATGCACCATTTTGTGCTGATTGAACAAGTCGTGGTTCCTTTGGAGAATTTGAATCTCTTTACATTGGTCCACCAGCCAACTTCATTTCCCGGTCATTTTCGCCAAAGTAAATATTTTAAAAGACCCATTGGGCAATAACCTAAGGAGTTTGTATAAAGTATTAGCAGGATTTGAACAGTGATATACATTTATACTAACAATAAAGGGTTATTAATATCCTAAACAAATAATGTAGAGAATGGTAACAAATAATGTTGTCTTTATTTTATGTATTGGTTTGAAGTCAACAATTTTTATATTCAAATATTAGAACTAATCTTATTCTTATATTAACATTTTGTTTTACTAAAATAGGTAACATATAATAACGATACTAATTTACTTATAACAAGAAAATACAAGCCGTAATTTCTTATAGATTAAAGCAAAGATCTATAATATCGAATCACGTTTTCATTTCATGCGGATATGTTAGAACAATTAACCACTAAATCATACTGGACTCGAATTTAAAGGAAGTAATACAATCTCATGAATATATTGCACTAATCTAGAGTCTTCAATTCTACTAGGGTTACATAATATTTCTAATTTCGTACTTTGAATTCACCAGCACTAGCATTTACAAATAACATAAAGAAATGTTACTAATAATGAAATTATTTTATTTTTAATATGTACGTGAAGATGCAAACAGTTAATTAATATTTAAATAAGGATAAAAAAATAAAACTCAATTAAATTGAATAACATTTATTGACCAGAATAAAATGAATGTACTGAAATATTCAGCTTCTTTAGTCAAAATAAAATAATAAATATTCAACTCACCTTAATACACCTGACATATTGAATTGGATTTACTATAAGTAACGTGCTTAATTCTAACGTAGATTGGAACTAGACAGACAAGCAACGCCTCGTAATACATCGACTTCACTGTAATAGAGTAACTAACACCAAATATAAGCCAAAATTATTCACCCTAGTGAAGCAATGTAAGGAATTATTTCATACGCGCAACATCTCGGAATCCGTCTATGTTGCTGTTGTTGCGTAACTAAAACTAGCATAAACCGGAATCATACATTCACACAACGCTTTCTAATACTTCGACGCTACTATTGCCACGAGGTTAATTCTATCGTAAATAGGAATTATACATCCAGAGCGGTTAATCGCCTTGAAATAATTCAACGTCTGTAATAGAATGTCTAATCCCAATGTAAGCCACAATTATACACTTCATTGAGGGTATTTAAGGAAATTATTGCCTATTATGCACTTTAGCGTAGGAATGTAAAGAATGACTTTGTAACGCCCCGTAGTTTGTCGACGTTACTTTTCGTTGAATATGAGGTAGGTTAGGAAAAGAAACAAAACTATTTAACATACATGCAATTCAATCAAGAAATTTACTACATAAAATCGCTTGCCGAAAGCGGTTAATCGCTTGCCACCTGTCACTGAACTGTTGCTGGTTCTGTCAGTCATCTGTGCTGGAGGTTACTGTTGGCTGTTACTCAACTTGACTGCTTTCCAATTGATTCGAACTAGAAAACCAGGAGAATTAAATTATATATTCAAAATCTCGCTATTTATAGATAGGACTGCTGAAGTTTCACTCCGTTGTACGGATCATACGGACTCCTTTATTCATTATTTAACAACGAAGTACGGTTCCCCCTTTGTTTCAGTTTACCCATAGTAGTTTCCACACAACCATGCAGTACGGTATAACACGTGTGCAACAGCAAGCCACAGCCAAGGCACCAGTATAACACTAATACACTTCGCTACGCGTATACGAGTTATTATATTCAACACGCAATGAACAACAATACGTCGTCCCGTAATACTTATCAGTGAAGCCCAGCGTCATGCAGGCGCGCACGTTCATACAACATATTTCAACTCGCTGCTGTAACAAGTACTTATCGCGTTAAGTCAATGTAAATAGATAGGCGGCTATATCTATGATATTGCTAAACGCATTGAATTATAATACAAATCATGTTTGTTTATCTTCTAACAGAAAATACGTTTTATTTATCAGCGTCAAAAATAATTTTATTTGTTTACACTATTTCATCTTTTAGATATGAATTGAGAAATAATAATAATAAAAATTTTCAGTTTTGAATATACGCGGACATGCATTTGTATAAACAGTAAATGGGTTTCTATTTAATAGGGTTTCCAAATATCATCCGTTAAATTCATTCAATTCGCAATCCAAACGTACAGAAGCTTTCTGAAATCCTCTTCATTATCACCACACATATATTTGCCGCCATGATGGCTACTGAGATCAGCGGAAAGAAAAACGGGCGAATTAATTATTATTTTCCTGATTAATTTTGGAGTGCATGAGGGCAGACTAGAGGAATTACTAGAATGTCATGTCAGCTCTTCAGAACTACATATATTTACAGGACTACATACTATATGCGTTCATTCAGAGCACTGTAGCATTGCGGCCT